>MU109027.1:2711-16043 GCA_012274485.2 Sinapis alba | reverse complement strand
TGATGAATCCCTTGTGAAGAGATCCTTTTTGTCCCTGATTCTATGAAGGATGATCTGATGGTTTGAGAGACAAAGGGATTGATTTTAATGATGATGGATGGATTGATTGGATGATCTTCAGAGATGATCTATGAAATGATCAAAACTTGTGTAGATGTGTCTATGATCAAGAGAATGAACTCTGTTTGTGATCAAAGACAAGTTTGCAATCAGAGAATGAACTCTTTAGCAATCAGTGTTCATAGATGAACAAAGGATTCACAAAGTTTAGAGAGAGTTTTTGATAAAAAGAGTGAATAATATTTCTGAAAACAAAAGAGAGTTTAAGTAGAGAAGAAGAAATTGAAAAGTCCTAAAATTGAAGAAAAATAAGAAAAACTTAATTAAAACTAAAATTGTCTTGAAACCTCAATATTAATTATTTTGGCTTATTTCTTGACTTCATTTTTGTGGCTAGCCATTCATAAAAAGAGAATGGATCCTCAACTTGGGTATTGATCTTCTTTTAGGCTGAGAAAATTCCTAAGCCATTCATGAGGCTGATCCACATCTTTTCCATCTTGTTTAACATGTTCATCATTGTCAATATAAGATCGTTATGCTCCATTCCAACCTTAGAATCATTTCCAAGCTTTCCATTCAGCCATCCCGGTTTATCTTTTGTTGCATAGTCATCTGGCTCAACCATGGTTGCATCACAGTGGGTTTATGAGCCTTATGATAAAGTTATGGGACTCATAAACCCTGGATCATGGCCCTCTTCAGTTGCAAGCAAGGCACCATTTGCTTCTCACTCAGATCAGGCACCAATTGCTTCACCATCAAATCACCTTTGAGCTTTTTCTTATGACCTGAGCTTGTCTCCCCCTTTCTTCTAGCTTCTTGCCTCCATTCAGGGGTTAATACCAAGCATGTCTTTGCTCATGAGCTCAATAGGTACCTGATTCAACAATACAAACACCATGTATTAATTCTCAAGTGGCAAACTTATTCAAACATAAGAATCAGAATACTTTTAGGTACTTCCCTTGCATCAGTTTATGGATTGTTGATGAGGAGTGCTGAGCACTTGAGTCCTCATGCCATTCCTTCTCTCAACCAGCCTTGCATTCTTCTCAGGATGATTAAACATGTAGGGGAACTTTGCAATCCATGATCTGCCATCATCATGTGATTGCTCAGCCAAGAATTTCCCTAATTGAATCATCCTTGAATCCTTGTATCTGGCTGGTCAGGACAGTGAGGAGGGACAGCTTCTTCATACTGATCACTTAAGCCCTCTTTTAAATCGCCAACCTCTTGCTGGCCTTCTATGAGTCAATGAGATTCTGAGAGCTCCATGAGTCTTTCTGGTAGCTCACTGATGTTTAAATCGCCAACCTCTTGCTGGTCTTTTATGAGGAAATGAGACACTGAATACTGAAAGCTTCATGGATCTTTTGGTAGCTCACTGATATTCCCCTCCTCAAGCTTGACTGAGTATAGGGACAAGCTTGAAAGTAACCTTCAGTGAGCTTTGAAGCTGGGAGCACAACAATACCAACATCTGCGCTTAAGCCAACCAGTTCACCATCTTCCAGGAGCACAACAATACCAACATCTGCGCTTAAGCCAACTGGATCACCATCTGCCTTCAGCTCCAATGTCTTTGAACCACCAGTCTCCTCATGACTTAGTGATGGCCTTCCTTGTGAGTCTCTTGAACCAGGAGCACAACAACTCCAACGCCTGCGCTTAAGCCAACTGGTTCTACTCCCAAGATGTCTCTCCATGGTCAGGAATATACACCAAGTGTAGGCTCTGAACAACATGGGCCTTTTTCTCCATGATCAGGAATATGCATCTTGTGCAGGCTCTGAGCAACATGGGTATCCCTTTTCTTGTTGCTGCTTCTGGTCTAATAGCCACATCTTGTGTCCTACACACCATTACAACTCATATAGGGATTAGTAACATCAGCATGGGACCAGATCACTGAATAACATCAAGACTGGTCACCACTGCTAAAAACAGAATGCACTTAACTTGAAACATGTCAAACTAAGGCAGAAACAATACTAGCATCATCTAGTCATGAAACTAGAAGAAATAACAACCTGAGGCAGAAACAATTCTAGACAATTTATCTAGTTAACCTGAGAAATTCAGAAATGCAACACATGACTAGGAATACTCCTAGATCCCTATAAATGCATCATAACAGAGAATGAAGCTAAGCAACACACTTAGACATTAAACATGATTAACAGCAACTAGGAATGCACATCTAGATGTTTAATCATCACAAAGCAGAAATACCACTGGTAACAAACCTAATAAGATTCAGACTTTCATGAGTGCAATTTACAACCTAGGCAGACACCTCTAGATTAAATAAAATAAAACAAAACAGACACTCATGACACACAAGATTACTTTAAAGACAAGACATGATTTGAAACATAAACTAGACACAATAATTCTAGCAACTTAAAACAAAGACCCCTAGGACACTCAACCACCATTCAACATAACCAGGAGCAACACACAAGCTATTATTAAGGTTAGGAGATTCAACTTACAGCCAAGGAACCTGAGCTGGTTCCTTGAATCTCCATAGTCTTACATTCTATCTGAGCTTGCGGATTTGAATCTTGGGTCCATTACCCCTTATTCTCCTTGATTGCTTATCTCTGTTGCAAGGCTCTCCCTTGTATCCCCTCCTGTCCTCCTGGTCTGCTTAGTGTTATTGGGCATCATCAGTCTGTTTGAGCAGCTTTTGAGCCTTACTCAAACAAGCGTTTTTTGAGAGATTTTGAGGTACATGAGAAGAATGTCTCCTTAACACTTCTTCTTCATGGTGTAGCTTCACCATAAATGACCAGAGGAGCAGGTAGGACCCCTGAGAATGACAGAGAGGACCGTGGCCCTTGTTGACTTCATCTTGAAGTAAATTTGAGAAAATGGGTTTGAGCAGTCTTCAAAGGTGTGAGCCAGGAGCTTGTGCTTGGTGTGTGGAAGAGAAATCACCAGGCATTGAGGAACCTGTTGACTCAACTAAGGATAACATCAGTAGACACACAAGAGATCAGAACATGGGTTTCACCAAGTCTGATCTCCAAAACAATTTAACTACAAAACACAGCACATAATGGACAACAACTTCATGATCATGTTCAAGCGACCACACTGATTCCCAATCATCAAATAGGCAATCAGACAACACAGAAACACTACACATCCTAAGAACCAGTCTAAGCAACATTTTAAGACAATTTTCTAAACAGAATCAGACAAATTTTCTAGACAGTTTTTGACTAATTTTCTAGAACCAGAAGACATAGATAAGACAGGAACAACAACCCAACAACATCTAGCAGATATTTAAAAAAAAAAACACCCTAGCTTATTCTAAAACACCCTAGGATCACAAAGCAAGAAAACAGAGAAATGACAAAGTATAGACAACACTAAGACTCTTCACAACATCCTAAGGCAGACAGTTTCTAGACAAGAAAAATAAGACACTTGAACAAGATTTTTCCAGGAGCAGAAACTAGACAAGAACAACAAGCTATATTCTAAACATCCTAACACAACTTAACACAAAAGAACATAACACACAATCCTCTTATTAAAGAAGGAGAATCAGCTCACTCTCAAGAAACCTGAGCTGGTTTCTTGAATCTCCAGCCCATGGGGGCTTACTGAAAAGGCATTGGTTTGAGGTGTAGATTGAATATCCAACACCTATCTTTGGTGAGTCCTCCCTTGCATTTTGGACTCTTCTGACCTCTCTTCTCTTCCAACTTGAAGTAGGATCTGCTGGACAGAGACAGAGATTCTGGGCGCCCTTCATTTTCATGGGCAGAAACACTGAAGGTTTGCCATGGAGCTTCATTTGAGGCATTGATCCAAACACATTTGCTTTCAAGAGTTATTTTCTTCATTTTCAAACACCTTAACCTCTTGAGAGTCCCTGGACACGCCATATTTGTTGATTTCTCCATCTTGGAGAGCTATGGACTGCTGGGTAAAAGGATGTTCTCAAGAGAGATGAACAAGAATCCAAGCTTACAGAATTTTCCTGAGCTTGCTGAAGCTTTCTTGGGGCTTCAAAGACTGGAATACACACTTATGTTCAGTACTGGTGAGATTCTTCCCTCTTGGAAGACCTTTGGACCAGTGGATAAAGAGTTGTATCCAAGGAGATTATGAACAGAAATTTGACAGAGATTTTTAGACAGAGTTTGCGGAAGTAAGAAAGGTTTTCAGGAGCTTGTAAGCTCTGATACCATGAGAGAATAGAGATTAAATGGTGATATGATATGAAGAACCAGTGTGAGAGTTTCTCTGATTCAGAGTAAAGGAGAGAGTTTGTGGGAGAATGAAGATTGTAGTGAAAGTATGGTTGAGAATCAGTGAGAATAATGAGAGATTAAGAGAGTATGAATGTTCTTGAGTATTGTAGAGAGTGAGGTCGTGGGAGTATGAGAGGATAAGAGTTTTAGTAACCAGAATAGGTGAAGAGAGAGTCTTCCTCTCCTTAGTTTGCAATGGGTTACAACAAAGGCTTTAAATAGCCAAATGACAACAATAAACAAATCATAAAATGGGGAAACACAAAACAAATATTATTGTAGGGAAATGAAGAGGACAAGAGGATTAGGACAAGAGCAGGCACGACCAGAAGGGGCAGAAATGGACAGGAGGAGAGATGGTGTTGCAGTCTCCCATTGATGAAAGTGACAGCTCAGGTACAAGCTCTTATGCACATGTGATCTTCTTTCTTTAATATAAACTTACTCCTCCTGTTTGAATTCGAATCCTATGTTCTCTGGAGCCTATAAACGGTCATAAGCCTCTTTCCAACTCCTTTTCTTGCCTTGCAAGTCACTCATGTCGAGTGTGTACAAATGGCTGTACGGACAGACCTTAAACCGGCTTGTCTGTTGCATCCGGATTGAATCATGGTCTGGCTTGTTTCTTCTGGCCATTTTCTCTTCATTCTAACAATTAGAAAGTGGAATAACTTCTTAAACATAACTCCTTTGGGATTTATTCAACTTCATGGATACTCTCCACTGAATAATGGTTCCAAATCAAGCTTGTTACATAGTGAATTATCCTAGTTTGATTAGAAGCTTGAAGAACTTGCCATATGTCCAAACATGCTAAACATGGATATCCTTATTAGAAAGTGGAATAACTTCTTAAACATAACTCCTTTGGGATTCATTCAACTTTATGGATACTCTCCACTGAATAATGGTTCCAAATCAAGCTTCTTACGTAGTGATTCATCCTGGTTTGATTCGAAGTTTTGAAGAACTTACCATATGTCCGAACAGGCTAAACATGAATATCCTGATTAGAAAGTGAAATAACTTTTTAAACATAACTCCTTTGGGATTTATTCAACTTCATGGATACTCTCCACTGAATAATTTTTCTAAATCAAGATTCTTACATAGTGATTAATCCTGGTTTGATTAGAAGCTTCAAGAACTTGCCATATGTCCAAACAGGCTAAACATGGATATCCTGATTAGAAAGTGGAATAACTTCTTAAACATAACTCCTTTGGGATTGATTGAACTTCATGGATACTCTCCACTGAATAATGGTTCCAGATCAACCTTCTTACGTAGTGATTCATTTTGGTTTGTTTAGAAGCATGAAGAACTTGCCATATGTCCAAATATGTTAAACATGGATATCCTGATTAGAACGTGGAATAACTTCTTAAACATAACTCCTATGGGATTTATTTAACTTCATGAAAGACTCTCCATTGATTAATGGTTCCATATCAAGGTTTTTACATAGTGATTCGTCCTGGTTTGATTAGAAGCTTGAAGAACTTGCCATATGTCCAAACATGCTAAACATGGATATCCTGATTAGAAAGTGGAATAACTTCTTAAACATAACTCCTTTGGGATTTATTCAACTTCATGGATACTCATCACTGAATAATGGTTCCAAATCAAGCTTGTTACATAGTGACTCATCCTAGTTTGATTAGAAGCTTGAAGAACTTGCCATATGTCAAAACATGCTAAACATGGATATCCTGATTAGAAAGTGGAATAACTTCTTAAACATAACTCCTTTGGGATTCATTCAACTTTATGGATACTCTCCACTGAATAATGGTTCCAAATCAAGCTTCTTACATAGTGATTCATCCTGGTTTAATTAGAAGTTTTGAAGAACTTACCATATGTCCAAACAAGCTAAACATGAATATCCTGATTAGAAAGTGGAATAACTTCTTAAACATAACTCCTTTGGGATTTATTCAACTTCATGGATGCTCCCCACTGAATAATTTTTCCAAATCAAGATTCTTACATAGTGATTCATCCTGGTTTGATTAGAAGCTTCAAGAACTTGCCATATGTCCAAACATGCTAAACATGGATATCCTGATTAGAAAGTGGAATAACTTCTTAAACATAACTCCTTTGGGATTGATTCAACTTCATGGATACTCTCCACTGAATAATGGTTCCAGATCAACCTTCTTACATAGTGATTCATTTTGGTTTGTTTAGAAGCATGAAGAACTTGCCATATGTCCAAACATGCTAAACATGGATATCCTGATTAGAACGTGGAATAACTTCTTAAACATAACTCCTATGGGATTTATTTAACTTCATGAAAGACTCTCCATTGATTAATGGTTCCAAATAAAGGTTTTTACATAGTGATTCATCCTGGTTTGATTAGAAGCTTGAAGAACTTGCCATATGTCCAAACAGGATAAACATGGATATCCTGATTAGAAAGTGAAATAACTTCTTAAACATAACTCATTTGGGATTTATTAAACTTCATGGATACTATCCACTGAATAATGGTTCCAAATCAATCTTATTACATAGTGATTCATCCTGGTTTGATTAGGAGCTTGAAGAACTTGCCATATGGCCAAACAGGCTAAACATGGATATCCTGATTAGAAAGTGGAATAACTTCTTAAACATAACTCCTTTGGGATTTATTCAACTTCATGGATACTCTCCACTGAATAATGGTTCCAAATCAAGCTTCTTACATTGTGATTCATCCGGGTTTGATTAGAAGCTTGAAGAACTTGCCATATGTCAAGACAGGCTAAACATGGATATCCTGATTAGAAAGTGAAATAAGTTATTCAACATAACTCCTATGGGATTTATTCAAATTCATGAAAGACTCTCCATTGATTAATAGTTCCAAATCAATTTTTTACATAGAGATTCATCCTGGTTTGATTACAAGCTTCAAGAACTTGCCATATGTCCAAACATGCTAAACATGGATATCGTGATTAGAAAGTGGAATAACTTCTTAAACATAACTCCTTTGGGATCGATTCAACTTCATGGATACTCTCCACTGAATAATGGTTCCAAATCAATCTTCTTACATAGTGATTCATCCGGGTTTGATTAGAAGCTTGAAGAACTTGCCATATGTCCAAAAAGGCTAAACATGGATATCCTGATTAGAAAGTGGAATAACTTCTTAAACATAACTCCTTTGGGATTTATTCAACTTCATGGATACTTTCCACTGAATAATGGTTCTATTAGAGTGAAGCAAGACAAGGATATGTGAAGGCCCAACAAAGGAAGTGAAGGCCAAACATCTCCACACAAAACTGAAGAAGAACAAGCCATGATCAAGCCTCAATGAAGATAACACACGGCCAAGACAAAGATTGTGCAAAGATAGGGCGTGTGTACTTAAGAGAAGGAGGTTGTAGAGTCATGAAGTGGTGCAAGTATTCAAGACATGTGCAACAAGGAAAGGAGTAGTGTGCAAAGAGTGTGCAAAAGAAATGAAGCACAATCTTTGCACAAGAATAATCAAGAAGTGCAAAGTCCGGGTCAGCCTTGAATCACCAAAGATCACTCCGGGAAAAGTTAGGGTCAAAGATAATCTTAGGTGCAAAGTGTGTGCAAAAGAATCAAGACCAAATGTGCAAGAATAGGGCTGATGATTCCGTGCAAGAAAGAAAAAAAACCAGTGGCGCCAAACAGCTCTCTCACGGATTTAAATGCAAATGGATCACATGGGGACTTAAGAAAGAGAGCTGTTGGGAGCTGTCACTATCTCTTCCTTGCTGCAGAAACTCCCTTGTCCTCTTCCTCCTTGGCAGCTTCCTCAAGACTTGTTTATTCATTTTCTAGGATAGTATTAGCTTAATCTTGTTGTCCCTTTCTCTGTTTGTTGCTGTGTCTATACTAGTTCTCTATATATAGAGAGGCTCCCCATTGTAATATGAACACAAGAAATAAGAGATAAGCTTATACAAA
Organism: Sinapis alba; assembly: GCA_012274485.2. Taxonomy (NCBI): domain Eukaryota; kingdom Viridiplantae; phylum Streptophyta; class Magnoliopsida; order Brassicales; family Brassicaceae; genus Sinapis; species Sinapis alba. The sequence continues at coordinate 7,752 of MU109027.1, read as the reverse complement.
AATTGTGTACTACCATCCCTTTACTAAGTGTTCTTCATAGAATTCACAATGTAGAGAGATAGTGTTACACGTTTTGGATCTGCCTAAGGGCAGATCATTGCTTACCCATTCTACTCTAACATCACCTCTAAAGTCTTCTTTATCTACTGCCTTCTCTAGCTTACTGATTCTAAACCATTTAAGCTTAAGTACACAAACTATCAGTGTTGTGTTACTTCACAATGAGAGATTCATACTAGAGATAATTTAATTCTAGTTCTTGTATCAATTTCACAGCCTCTTAATCTCTCTAGATTCAGATGGTTGTATTGATTGTTTGCTGAGAGGGTTCAATCACAAGTTGATTGTCTCTTCCATTCTTGAAGAGTGAGTTCATGTTCTTAGCTATTCTTAGCTTTTCCAACATGGTATCAGAGCTTTGTTGCTCTTTTTGGGCTGAACTCACTTCTTCTTGGCGATTTTTCTTCAATCTGAAACTCTCTCTCCCTTTAAAATTCGTTTTGAGAAGCTATGTGGCTAGGATTCAAAACTTGGACAGTAGAGAGTTTAGATGAAGTATATTTTAAAAATCTGAGTGTTTACTCAAGATGCAAGTCTTTAAAAGTTTTCTTTAAATCAATGACTCTTCCCTTAATCTCCTCATTGTTTAAGCTTTTGGATGAAAGATTAAAAATCTGTTCATACCAGCTTGAGGGAGGGAGAAAAGATTAAACTTGTGTCTGAAAAAAAAAAATGATTTCCAAGTGTTCTCTTTGAAACCTTTTGCTTTGGTTCTTCATCTTGTCTAATGACTTCTTCAAAGAGGGCAAGATGGAGATCTGTGTTGGTTTCCTCACTCCCATGTGTAAGATTAGGTCCTGGCCTTGAGTTTGGATCCTAAACAAATCCTAAGGGAGGGAAATGAAACAAAAGACTCCATTTATTTTGTGCTTTAAAATCGTTTTTTTTAAAGATGGAGTCCTTGCTTGTTTTGGTCTCAAACATTATCAGTTTCTTATCTACCCTTTGTCTCTCAATTTTTTCAAAACTTGGTAAAAAGATTCTAAGTCTAATGAAACCAATGCTTTAGGGAGGGAGAGAGACTGATGGTGATTTGAAGAAAAGTGATTTTCAAGAAGAGTGATTTTGTAGAATCCCTTTAAAAAGGATTTGAATCTTGAAAATATTTTGGAACAGATTCTTGAGTAATCTGATTTGAAAAGTATTTTAAAAATGTGTTAACTGGTGGGATGTCCATGCCTCACCAGCATTGTTGATCAGCCATGAAGCTTGAAGGCCATGGACTGAAACTGCTTCCGCAAAACTCTCATTCTCCACCATACTCTTACTCTCCATTATTCTCTCATACTCTTGTTACTTATTCTCATATTCTCTTGTTACTTTATTCTCTCCATCAGTCACTAATTTTGTGCTTTGAATCTGTCCATACTCAACAGGTTCTAAGTTTAAGAATGGTGATTGGTGTTTGTGCTTGGTTGTCTCAAGAAGACAATGCAAGTTTGGTTGATCTAAGGCAGCATTAGAAGCAAGCTTTGGGGGTTAGAACCAATGGCCTCAGATTCATGGACCCAAGACAAGAAGATCTTGAGGAGAAGTGACTGTAGGAAAGTGATGAATCAGCTCACCAGCAAGATGTTAGCTAAAGAATCTTTAAGCTTCATGTGAAGTATCAAGAAGGCATAGCTCACAAGCATGGAGTGTAGTGTCATTCCGTTTTTTTTTTAGTCAAGAGAAGTGGTGTCACACACGGTTCTCATGGTGTCACACACTCTCAATAATCAGTTCAGAAGCAATGGCAATTCTAAGACATGTTCTAGCAGCAAAAGAAGATCATAGATCAAAGAAGCTTCAAGTTCAATTCAAGCCAAGGTCATAGCTATCCAAATGCACCGTAAAGGCTATACTCTTTTTGTCCTCATCATGCTTTTATCCCAAGTGGTTTTACATGGTGAGGTTTTTAATGAGGTAGTCATTTGCGTGTTGCAAGCTTGGCCTTTGGAACCAATGGCTTCCGCAGCCCAAGCTTGAGGGAGGGTATTAGAGTGAAGCAAGACAAGGAGATGTGAAGGCCCAACAAAGGAAGTGAAGGCCAAACATCTCCACACAAAACTGAAGAAGAACAAGCCAGGATCAAGCCTCAATGAAGATAACACACGGCCAAGACAAAGATTGTGCAAAGATAGGGCGTGTGTACTTAAGAGAAGGAGGTTGTAGAGTCATGAAGTGTTGCAAGTATTCAAGACATGTGCAACAAGGAAAGGAGCAGTGTGCAAAGAGTGTGCAAAAGAAATGAAGCACAATCTTTCAATGCCAAGTTGAAAATACTCAGGTCAGATAATGGTGGAGAGTACACAAGTCAGGCATTCAAGCAATACCTTGCTCATCATGGGATTATTCACCAGACAAGTTGTCCTTACACCCCTCAACAGAATGGAGTTGCTGAAAGGAAGAACAAGCACTTGATGGAAGTCAACCAATGATGTTTCACACCAATGTTCCAAAACGATTTTGGAGTGATGATGTGGTGTCTGCTAGTTACCTGATCAATAGGACTCCAACTAAAGTTCTCCACGACATCTCTCCTTTTGAGGTCCTAAACAAGACTAAGCCACCTTTGGATCACTTGCGTGTGTTTGGATGCCTCTGTTTTGTGTTGATACCAGGGGAGCAGAGGAACAAGCTTGATGCTAAAAGCTCAAAAGCTATGTTCATTGGTTACTCTCCAACTCAGAAGGGTTACAAGTGCTATGATCCAATGTCAAGAAGGGTTTTAATATCAAGAGATATGAAGTTTATGGAGACAAAGGGATACTATGAGGAGAAGAGTTGGGATGATCTGAAGGATCTATCTCAAGCATCAGAGAAAGCCACAAACCTCAGGATCATACTAGAGAGTCTTGGTATTGGCATGCCTCAGGAGAATCAAGAAACAAGAAAGAATTCCCCTGAAGCTGCACCTGCTCCAAAAGCTTTAGTTAATGTAGATAGGGTTGATGAAGTTGTAGAAGTGATTCATCCTGATCCTGAAGGGGGGAATCAACAAGAAACTCATGATCAGGATGAAAGACAACAAGGACAGCAAGAAACAGTACAGCCTGAAGCAGAATCTGATGAGGAAGAAGAACCTGAAGCTATTCAACCTCTTAGGAGAAGCACAAGGCTTAGAAAGGATCCATCTAATTGGATCAACACAAGCGTCTACTTCAACTCTCAGGCAGTAGCTCATCCTATACAAGCAGTGTGCTCTTTAGCTCAATACCCTCAAGAACATCAGGTTTTCAATGGAGAATTGGATCAGGAGTATATCCCAAGGTCATATGAAGAAGCTATGGAGCATAAGGAGTGGAGAGAGTCTGTTGGGAATGAGGCTAATGCAATGATAGTCAATGATACTTGGTTTGAAGCTAAACTTCCTAAAGGAAAGAAGGCAGTAACAAGCAGATGGATTTTCACAATCAAATACCTAGCTAATGGAAAAGTGGAGAGGCGCAAGACAAGGCTGGTTGCCAGAGGATTTACTCAGACATATGGAGAAGATTATATTGATACCTTTGCACCAGTAGCAAAACTTCACACCATTAGAATCATTTTCTCAATTGCCACTAACTTGGAATGGGATTTCTGGCAGATGGATGTGAAGAATGCATTCTTGCAAGGAGAGTTAGAAGATGAAGTTTACATGCATCCTCCTCCTGGTTTAGAGCACCTAGTCAAACCAGGAAACGTGTTGAGGCTGAAGAAAGCAATTTATGGTCTTAAACAATCACCAAGGGCTTGGTATCACAAGCTAAGCACCACACTGAATGGAAGAGGGTTTAGAAAGTCAGAGGCAGATCATACTCTCTTCACACTGACTGGTCCACAAGGCATTGTTGTCATCTTGATATATGTGGATGATATTATCATCACAGGAAGTGACAAGGAAGGGATTCAGGCAACAAAGGCATTTCTAAAATCAGTATTTGATATCAAGGATCTTGGAGAGCTCAAGTATTTCTTGGGTATTGAAGTGTGTAGATCCAAGGAAGGACTGTTTCTGTCTCAAAGAAAGTATGCTATGGATCTGTTGAGTGAGGCAGGAAATCTTGGAGGAAGACAAGCTAAAACTCCTCTTGAAGATGGTTACAAAGTGTTGCGAGAGGGGGAGTTTGAAAACACTCCATTTGATGATGTCAAGAAGTATAGAAGAATGGTTGGAAAACTCATCTATCTGACCATCACAAGACCAGACATATGCTTTGCTGTGAATCAAGTCAGTCACCACATGCAAGCACCTAAGGTTTATCATTGGAACATGGTTGAGAGGATCTTAAGGTACCAAAGAGAGGCACCAAGTAGGATACTGTGATGCTGATTGGGCAGGAGACAGAGTTGATAGTAGATCAACTACTGGGTATTGCACTTTCATTGGAGGCAATTTAGTAACTTGGAAAAGCAAGAAGCAGAAGGTAGTTTCATGTTCAAGTGCTGAAGCAGAATATAGAGCCATGAGGAAGCTCACAAGCGAATTGATATGGATCAAGGGGCTGCTTAAAGAGGGAATTGAGGCTACAACACCAATCACCATGCACTGTGATAACCAAGCTGCTATACACATTGCCAGCAACTCAGTCTTCCATATGTCAAAACAGGCTAAACATGGATATCCTGATTAGAAAGTGGAATAACTTCTTAAACATAACTCCTTTGGGATTTATTCAACTTCATGGATTCTCTCCACTGAATAATTGTTCCAAATCAAGCTTCTTTCATAGTGATTTATCCTGGTTTGATTAGAAGCTTCAAGAACTTGCCATATGTCCATACAAGCTAAACATGGATATCCTGATTAGAAAGTGGAACAACTTCTTAAACATAACTCCTTTGGGATTGATTCAACTTCATGGATACTCTCCACTGAATAATGGTTCCAGATCAAGCTTCTTACATAGTGATTCATCTTGGTTTGTTTAGAAGCATGAAGAACTTACCATATGTCCAAACAGGCTAAACATGAATATCCTGATTAGAAAGTGGAATAACTTCTTAAACATAACTCCTT
>MU109026.1:0-20007 GCA_012274485.2 Sinapis alba | reverse complement strand
TACGTTTAAGAAACCTATTGGTGCTAAAAGGACGGGTAAAACTGGTGGTCTTGGTGCTAGGAAACTTACTACTAAGGTAACTCTTCTGGTTGTTCTAGTTGTTCAGATTCAAAGATGTGATTTTTATTTCGTTTTGGTGAAATGCAGCCAACGGGAAATCTCTATGAGCAGAAACCTGAAGAAGTTGCACCCGTTATTCCTCCTGCTGCATCTTCAACTAATAACAGTGGAAGCAAATCATCAGCTGGTTCATCATCATATGCCTCTCGGTTTGAGTACAATGACGACTTCCAATCTGGAGGACAAAGCGTTGTTGGTGGTACACAAGTGCTTAACCATGTTGCTCCACCAAAGTCGTCCAGCTTCTTTGCGGATTTTGGAATGGACAGTTCTTACCCCAAGAAATCAAGTTCCAACTCGTTAAAAGCTCAAGTAAGAAAGAAAAATAGTAAACCGGTTTTCCAAGCCTTTGCTAAACCCTTTTTGTTGTTGGTTGTTACTAGGTTGAAGAGTCAGATGAAGCAAGAAAGAAGTTTACAAACGCAAAGTCCATCTCTTCTGCTCAGTACTTTGGGGATCAGAACAAAAATGCTGATCTTGAATCAAAAGCTACTCTTCAGAAGTTTTCAGTAAGTAACAACTTGGATGAAGAAGAAAACATTCTCATTCCTTTTGTGATTAAAATTCCCATTTTTGCGTAATGATTACAGGGCTCAGCATCTATCTCAAGTGCTGATTTTTTCGGTCATGATCAAGATGATTCCAATGTTGATATAACTGCTAGTGATCTCATTAACCGGCTTTCTTTCCAGGTAAAAAAAGATCCATACTTGCAAAATCTCTGCTTCTTCATACTTAAACCTGTTTGAAACTTTGTCCTCTGGTATCTTGATATAGGCGCAACAAGATATCTCGTCGGTGATGAACATAGCAGGAGAGACGAAGAAGAAGCTTGGAACTTTTGCCTCTGGCATTTTCAGTGATCTTCAGGACAGAATGCTGTGAGAAGAAGACGAGGTCTCTCATGGTTTAATATTTTTACAGAGAAGAAGAAGAAAATGTCCGGAAACTTCCAATGAAGTAGACACGTTTCTCTGTTTTTGAAGAGCTCTTTGGAATTGAGACTTTGCCTATTGATGTTATCAACCTATATGGATACTATTCAATGTCGTATAGACTTTTATCAATCTTTTGTTTGTTTACAAAAAAAAGTGGATTTGAATTGTTATGATATAGATACAACCATGTTTTGAATGCTTATCCTCAAAATAACTGAAATATTACGTGTAACACCCTAACTGTCCATAAACTAATAGGCATCATTCCATGTGATAGTTAGTGTGTAATTTTTTTGGAGGTTCAGTAGTTTTGTTTACTGATTTTACAATTATTACACCATGACATTTTTTCGTATTTTAACTTTACTTACACGATTTCATGAATCACTTTCTGATATATCATCTACATTTTCACTATTCTAACTCAAACATGATTAACTCTAAAAAAAATTATGAATATGTGATCGAAAAAATTAGTGCACTTTAATAACATAATAGTTAAATTAAGATTTTCAAAATCTTTTAATATACCACAAGTCAAAATGTTACAATGATTATGCAAGATTTGTATTAGACTCTTTAGTCATATTTTTACGTCCATGTTGAACATCAGATACTCCTCTTGATAAGCTGCGAGGCAAAAGTTTCAAAGGAGAAGCAACTCTTGCTAGATAAATGCAACTGGTTGTCACATTCCATCTGAAAAAGATTCAAGAATAATTGGGCAGAAGATCTTCAGTCATGTCGAGTTCCCATTTATCTTATTAAAGTAGAAGATTCATTTAGAGTATTTAAAAACATAGATACAAATAAAAAAAATATTGTTGTTTAGAAACATGAATAGTAGTATATTAAGAGAAAAAATTAATGGCTTAACTTGAATCATAAATTATTATGGCCCAAAGTATAATTAATATTTATATTTTAATTTTGTATGGTTGTTATTAATTTTTAAGGAAAATTATTATAATTATTTATAGTTTCATTTAAAAGTTTTTTGAATAAATAAAAAACAAAACATAATTTCTTTATATAATATATATTTTGTATTGTTACTTTCTCTTTCCGTATATTTTAAAAATACATATCTCAATATTTCTTAATATATAATTTAGCAAATACAATATAATTATATAAGTGATTAATTTTATGAGTTATTCTGCATATTTTAAAAATGATACACTATTATTGAGTTAAAAAATATTAAATTACAAAAGTATACATATTTATAAAAGATTTATTACAGTTTACCGTTCATAATGTTTTATAGACACTCATGTTACACGACACAATGATGAAATACATAGTTAAAATAATAAACAAAAGTAGTAAAGAAAAAAACGTTCAATTTTTATTTTTTAAAATTTGTATATATTGAAAAATATACACTTATGCAGTCGCATGGATCAAAATTTAGTTACACTTACATATATTGAACAATTTGTATTTATCTAAGATCGTATACCTTGACTCCCACTCGGCAGCTCTGTCCGTGATCCTACCAACGGGGACGCAAAAGCGGTATCTAGTCGGCGTAGTTGATTGCTTAATTAGCTAAGAAACTTCTTCCAGAGTTCCAGGTGATGATAAAAGAAAAAATTGTGCTGACTTTGACTCTTTGACTAGAATTGGCTTGGGTTCTGCCAAATAAAAAGTTTAGATTCTGTCAATGTTTTTTTTCTTTGGTTTCAACTTTAAACACCAATATGGCGACACACTTTGTAAGACCATTATACCAGAGAAATGAATCAATTGAATTGCACATAAAGCACGAAAACACCTAGTTTCATTAGTAAAGTTATAAATAAGTACAAATAGATTATATTTTTTTTGTCATCAACATAAAAAGATTTATGAAGACTGCGTAACCAAAACTGATAACTTTGTATCCATATGAATGATAAACGACAGTTGATTCCTAGCACTGCGTGCAAGACTATTCGTCTTTAAATTATGCGTTAGGAGTATATGAATGAACTCTAAGTTGTCAAAACTCTTTTTCAGAACCTTGATATTTTCTAAATAACTTGTAAAGACTGGTCATTCTTCTGGTTCTGAAACTATCTTCACCAATCGAGAGCAATCTATTGCAAATGTAACATTAAACTGTCGTAAATTCCTCATATATTCTATTGTCCATATGAGCGTCTCTATTTCCGAGTAAAGAGGTGAAAGAATGGCCCTAGTGTTTCTTGCCCCCATTAGTCCATCAAATCTTTTCAGTGTATTATACCTCCTTGTCTCGAGTAAATTTTCTAAAGTTTCTAGGATCCATCCGTAAAACACCATCTGCTGAGTATAAAAAGTAAAGTTGTCACCTCTGTCGTCCTACTTTGGACAGTTTTTTGTGTGAGTGAAACATGTGCTTCCGCCCAAAGTAATGATTTTGTTTCTGCCACTTTTAGAATATCTTTGAGATCACGTCTATATTGTTAAAAACTTTGTTATTTCGTCATTTCTAAATGTACCATAAATCCATGCAAATTGATGATCGTTCATATATGGAAAAACTCTCTAAAACAAATAGTTCATATTTACAAAAAGTGATTGAGTGGAAAAGGTAACCGGAATTCGATGGGATCCCTAAGAATGCACAAACTTAAACTGTTAATGACTATTCAAAAAACACATAATTTATTAATTCCTTGAATGTCCTACATCTGGTACAAAGCATATCACTTTAAATTTCTCTCGTTTGCAAATGCTTCTTAACCGATATACATCTTAACACTATTTGCCATAAAAATACTTAATTTTGATGGATAACATATTTTCCAACAAAAAAAACTTTAGGAAAGAGACCGTCGACTCATACACTGGCTGCGTTTGTTCTCTATCTCGATAAATTCGCTCCATTTAGTATCCTGATTTCATCATGTATTTGCAATTATTGGTGAAATGTCATCCATACAGATGGAATAGGTTATAATTCCAAGTCTAAGAGCTTGTCTCCGCTGGAATCTAATTATTGATATAATCCATCTTCTTAAATATTATGTACAAATATCTTTGATATAAAATTTGATATTACAACTAATAATTAACATGATCACAATGTATGCCAAGTATAATGATTAAATTTTGACGCATGTATGAAAAACTAAGATAAAATTATACAGTAATTACTTTACAATAATCTCTTGTTTTATATGATTATATGTTAGAATTTTTTTATTTTAAATTATGTTTTTAAGTTTATATATCTGATTTGTTTTACAACGTTTATTTAAATACTTATTTTATCATTTACTTATATTTTGAGTTTAAGTAGCTTTATGTTTAAATTTAATTTTATATTTTTAATCCCAGATGACTTTCTTATCAAATTATTTGGGTAATATAGTTCAATTTTAGAATTTTAATTAATTATATAATTTTCAATGATGATTTATAAAACAAAAAAATGTAGATACGTTAATATAAATTTTAATCAGTAATATAATAGAAAACTATAATAATGTAATATTAATTTTATATTTAGTTTGGGATTAAACATGTCTTAATCTAATCCACAATAACAATAACAAGAACAAAGTGCTGCTATTCACTTGTTCCAACTCATTCTCATGCATATTTATATATTTCCACGCATAATTTATAAATATATATTCCACCATAACTCTAATTTAAAATAAGATAACTCGAGAATTGTTTTCTAATTTTGTACGGAGTAGCCAAATAGGGCTTACCCGATCTTATTATTACAAAATTCCTTTGAACAATTAAAACTTGACCCGATATTTTAACGTACATCTATCTGTTCAACGATTCTGCTAATTTTATTTTCATACATTCATGTTTGCCATGTGTATATAACTTAATATATGTCATCAGATTTTATATTAAAATAGTTTTAGAGAGAGAAAATGTGGATAGTTTGTTGGTTGTGTACTGTGATGGGTTTAAAGCCAGTCCAAAATTTTAGGAAAAGATTCACAATAAAAAAAAAGTTATAGATTATTTGATATTTTATAAATGAGAATTTTTATTTAAAAAATCATAATTTTCAGTATACCATTTATTTATATAAATCACAACATATAATTCATCTAATATTTTTTATTATTTTCATAAGCAAATTCTTTAACCAACTTCTTCAATTTAAAGATTAATATTTGTAGGTTACTCAACCAAATTGGCACATACATATACATATACATATATATACAATAATATTTTTAAGTGGGTCCCTATAAAATATAAACTTCATTGAAATGTTTCAAATGTATGTCCAGGGCCGGCTTAACAATAAAATGGGGCTTTGGGTAAATATTTTAATATTAAATATTTTTAAAAATTATATGAAAATTTATCTAAATTTAGTAATTTGTTTGTATTTTTAAAATATGATCAATTGTGACTATTATTTTTTCAAAATATTGGGTAAATATGAAACTAAAAATGCAAAAAAAAAAAGAAAATAGACCCTTGTTAGTAAAAAAAAGAAGAAGAAAAAATTAGACCTCTTTATGTCACTAAATTTGATTAATTTTAAGTGGGTTTTGGGCGAATGCACTGTTTACCCTCCACATAAGCCGGCTCTGTGTATGTCCACAGACCGGTTAAGCTATGTTTACAAAAAAAAAAAAAGTTACATGACTAACAGAAAATTATATTTACTTGTACATCTATACGTTTCAATAATCAAAATAGTAAAATAAAAGAGGACAAATAGATAGAGACCACCTGATAGAAGAAAGAAATACATTAATGGGATTGTAAAGGATAGAGATGAGATGTCAAAGCTACAATAATGGAGCAATAGTTTTCTCCACTTGTCTAATATAATATCTAACTCGAAAAACCTACTTTTCTCAAATAAAAATTAAATTTTAAGACTCCATATTAATAACGAAAGAATTTTATACTTAAAACAATTTTATTCTTAAACAATAATGATGCACTGTAAAGCTCTGTAACGGAAAAAATACTAACCAGTATTTAATGAATGCATAATAAGTGTTTAAGATAAGTCAAATAATGACAAAAACATATTAAAACACACACACACATCACAAAATAGGGAAAATAGACTTACTATAGCCAAATTTAGAAAAAAATCTAATAACATAAAATGAAAATGTCAATATTTAAAAATGTACTTATAAACTTAGTAAAGAGGAGGTCTAAGATTCTTGTAATATATGTTTGATAATATTGTTTTAAGATATGTCTAGAATATCGCCAAAAGGCATGGAAAAAAATATTTTTCTCATAGTGGATTTGATACAATAAGATTATTATTTTGAATATATTGGAAACAGAAGAAAAGGCGAAGGAGGTTTTGTTGGTCGACTTTGCTAAGATAAGAGAGAGCCCATCTCTTTTCTCCTTCTCCAACTCTTCTCTGTAAGAAAACTTGTCGCTTTCTCTCTCAAAAACCCATTTTTGTTCTCTCTCAAAAAAAAAGTTCCAAGCTTTACTCGAAAAGGACTCTGTTTTTGCTTTCCTGCAGTCAAGTTTCTCACGAAAATGGCAATCGAAGATCAAGAGAACACAATCCAAGAAATCAAGACTAAGAACAGAAGAATCATGGTATTTTCAAACATACCATTTATCTAAAATGCTCTGTTTTTATGTAAAGTGCTCTGTTTTTCATATAAAGTGCTCTGTTTTTTCCCATTAAGTGCTCTGTATTCAAACAATACCCTTTATCTAGAATGCTCTGTTTTTTTTCCATCTAAGTGCTCTGTTTCTTGTACCTAACAAAGGGATTTAAATTTATCTTGAAGAATCAGAACAATGCTCTTTTCAAAGAGTTTTTCATCTTCTACAGGCTTGATTCCCTTAGTAATTTTACTTTATCTTGTGTCACCATTTGGTACAATATGCTTTTCATTATATACCAATCTTATACTTTTAAACCCTCAGAAATCCAGTAAAATAGTGAGCAGGAATCTGGAACATTGATGGGTTTTAATACAATTCCTTTATAGATAACTCTTTAAAACTGAAATATAAAAAAAGAGAATCAAATTTCAAACTTGTCCCACAAGAAGAAGTTTATGAAGTTTAATGGTGGCTTAAGAAATATGTTTAAATGTTCTCTTAAGGTATATAAAATCAATCATATACCAAATGGTTATGTTCTGAAACTGATCATCAAAACTATGTATTGGTTTCTGGTGTAGGGAGCTGGTGGACCGGAGGAGGAAGATAACCGATGGCCCCAATGGCTAAAACCTCTGCTTAAAGAGCAATTCTTTGTTCACTGCAAGTTTCATGTAGACTCTCACAAGAGTGAATGCAATATGTATTGCTTAGACTGCACCAACGGTCCGCTCTGCTCTCTCTGTCTTACCCATCACAAGGATCATCGTACCATTCAGGTACGTTACTTATGGCAATAGTTCTTGTATTCTTGTGTTTTAGTTTTTGAATTTTCTTGAATGGTTTTGGCAGATAAGGAGATCTTCTTATCATGATGTTATAAGGGTGAATGAGATACAAAAGTATCTTGACATATCAGGTATCCAAACTTATGTGATAAATAGTGCTAAAGTCGTCTTCTTGAACGAGAGGCCTCAGCCTAGGCCAGGGAAAGGCGTTACCAATTCATGCAAAGTTTGCTATCGAAGTCTCGTCGATGATAGCTTCCGCTTCTGTTCTCTTGGCTGCAAGGTACATTTGTTCAACAGTATCAACTTTACATTTGTATTTGAGTCAAAAGAAAGAATCTTTGGTACTGGGTCTACACTTGTTTTTCCCTCTTTACACGTTTCAAAACAACATTTATATGAGTAACATCCTCACGTTTTAAGGGTTTCTCACCGTTTCACCTAACAGTTCCTTGTATATTTGAGTATATTTAATTCACTTTTAACCGCCCAAGAAAAAGATGAAAACTTTTTGTAATGGGTCTTAATGACTCTTTTCTCAATAATCACTGTCTGATAAATTACTTTTCTCTGTTTTTTGGAAATGAAACCAAGATTGCTGGATCATCTAGAGGCTTTGAAAAGGGAAGGAAGAACCTTTTGATGGAATCAGAGGATTCAGGTAGCAGCATTGGAATTGGTAGGAACATATCAAATCTCCAGAGTTTCAGCCCATCAACACCTCCACTGACTACATCTAGTAGTTTCAGAATCGCCAAGCGAAGAAAGGGAATCCCTCACCGATCTCCTATGGGATAGAAACCGGTTAAAAAGAAGAAGCAAAAGAGTTAAAGTTAATACAGAAGCTTTTGCCATTTGCTAGTTTCTTGATCTATAAGACTGCACACAAAGGTATAGCTAACACAGAAGCTTTGTCTCTTGTCTTCTTTTCATATACCCAAGAAATGGTCTTTTGCTTGTATTGGCAAAGAGGGCCTTAGGTTAGGTTTTGTCCTACTAATGGTAAGTCTGTGAATATGTAGTGGCTTTGTATATTTATGGATGTGATGCAAAAAGTGTCGAAATGGAAATATAGGGCCTTAAAGGGGTAAAAGTGGGAATAAAAAACAAAGTTAGAATTCATTTTTTTTTAAAGTTAGATCTGGTTCCTTTTTTTTTAACACTTAAGTTTGATCTGGTTCATTCATATATGCATGGTGTAAATTTGGTTTGGTTAGGTGCATACATGGATGTGGAATAACAAGTAAACTAGGTTAAGATCCAAGCATTGTGTATAAAATTATTTGACATACTACTACTTATTTTGCTTTTATACATATTATAAAATAGTAACATATTAAATATATATTAAATAGTTAAGAAATCACTAGTCACTCATCTATAATTAGGTGGTTGCCCGCGAATTCGCGGATATAAATATTATATGAAATATACATTATGTATAGAATACCATAAATTTTGAATAATAATTAGAAACTCTAAGAATATAATTTCTAACTTCAAATATTTAAAAATCTAATTCAGTATTATTTTTCTAGTAGCATAAAATTTAGTGATAAATACAATAATATTAATCTGGATCGTTATAAATATTTATTTTACCTAATTTTGAACAAATAATTAATAAACTTATGATTATTGAACCAAAAAATCTATTTTAACTCATTTTATAATCATCTTATTATCATTTCATTTAATTTTGATGCAAATTAATTTTTAGTTGCAAAGTTTCATAAATTTGATGCACAATAATAATAACTATGGCATGAGAAAAACGTAAGAAGAGTGGGTGGTCGGGATCAGCCAGCTTCTTGTCTGATTGCTAAATTGGATAAGTTGGTTTGGAATAGAATCACTTCACTAAGAAGAAAAACGGGAGGGAAGCATGAGAAGGCAATGGAAGTTTGGTTTGGAAAAAAAAAGCAGAGTCCTCTGTACAAAGTTTTTTTTGTAGTGAATAAAATTTAAAATTCTTTCAAAGAAAAACTAATAAGAGTATTTAGTAATAACAATGATGGTGGATTATATATGCAATTATCATTTTTACTTCTCTAACACATGTTGGATTATATATGCAATTATGACTTTAACTTCTTTAACACATACATCTTCTCTAGTTTCTTTTAGTTTTTTCATTATCATTTATTATTTTTTCACATTTTAATCATCACATTATCTTATTTATCACCTCATTTAGTTTTGATGCAAATTAAGTCGCAAAGTTTTCATAAATTTGATGTAAAAATAACTGATGAGTATTTAGTAACAACAAATGCATATGAAATTATATATGTAATTATCACATTAAAACTTTGATTACCTTCTCCTTTAAGTATTCAGTAACAATAACTGATGAGTATCTAGTAACAACAAATACATGTGGAATTATATACGTAATTATCACATTAAAACTTTGAGTATTTAGTAACAACAAACTCGGGTCATTTCTCGATTCTGGGAATTTTTCCGAGCGAGTCCATATTTGAAAACTTTGATTATCTCTCCTTTGCGCTAAAAACGATGGTGTCCCCTAAAAAATACTAGCTCGCTTTCCATGAATCTTATGGTTTATCTGGAAAACAAGGAACGATAAAATATTCAATGAGAAACATATACTCTCTCTAGATACCGTCAGCTATGTGTCACGAGAAAAGGAGGAATGTCGAGTTTCACAAGTGATATCAAGCCGTGGTTCCATGAGGATCGTCCGTAACAAAAGACAAAAATGTTGTGAGGGAGTAACCACTTCCAAGATGCCAAGTGGATGCATCTTGGGTGACAAATTAAACATTTTTAGAGGTGTCTTTAACTTTGAATTGGGGTCCCATAGCTAAGGTTCTTGTGGGATGGACCAGGTTCTATCCTCCCTACTTGCAGAGTTTAAGATCTTGTTGAGTGTAATGAAGAGCACTTTGAAAATGAGATTTACTTTGATGTCCTTTGGATCGAAATGTCTCTAGCTTGTCAAGTTGATTAATGATGAAGATTAACCAAATATAGCTTCAGAATTGAATGAATTTGATCATATACAACCTGCGTTTACTGTTTTTTTATTTCTTTTATCCTACGCAAGCGTAATGTAAGAGTATATCTCCTTGCTAGAGGAGCATGTTCACAAAATCTTATTTTTTTATTTAGGCTCTTTGATTCTGATGTGGTTAATTCCAAAAACTAACATTTTCGACTTGAATTAATAATGCATTGTGTTTGATATAAAAAATGAAAATATAAAGATGAGTTAGGATGAAACGATTCATCGCAAGAGTTTGGACTTAGAAAGATAGATTTTTGGCTCAAGCAGATTATATGATTTTGCGGTTTGTTCCATCAAATTTACTAACCTATTTTATTTTCATAAATATGAAATTCTATACATTCATTTAAACTAATATAAAATTATGGTATACAATATTATATGAAAATAATAGTCCATTTTTATTATGTAATTAATATGTTAGTTCATTTTTATTAAATAGTCAAAATCTTGATATAATATATAAATTTATTTTCATATAATATTTTTATTAAGAACTAACAATCGTGTTAAGAAGTTTATAAAATAATAATTATATATATACAGGGGCGAATGTAGGACTAAACTCAGATGGGGGCACTTGACAATTTTACATTATATCTAACTTTCTAAATGGGGGCACCTTTTATATTTCATACATATATAAACAATTGCATATTTTTACAATTACAGCTTTTACATGTTATTCCATCAAATATGTAAAGTATTTATTAACTACAAAATGGATTGAAAAAATAGATTTATTATTTCTAATATAAACTAACAAACGGATTAGAATTATATATAAATTAATTTTTGTACTTTGAAAACACAGATCTACATTAATTCTGATGGGGCATTGGAAAGCAATTGGTGGGGAAGGTGTAATTTGCTTTCTCTTTTAACTTTTTCGATAAGGAACCATTTGGAAATTGGAGTAAGCAATGAGAGACTGAGTACAATAATGCATACTCCTCCGTTTCAATACATAAATTGTCTGGAGGTTTTTCTTGTTTCACAATATATATTGTTTTCAAAGTCCAATACATAAAATAAAGTGATTAAGTAATTTAACTAAAAACTTTAAAGCAAAATTTGAAATATAATTTTATCTTTAGTTGACCATTCTCTTTCTTTAATTAAATGCTAAAAACACAAGAATGTTCATCTTAATATTTGTGGTTTTAGTCAAAATGATTTATAATTTGAAACAGTAGTAAATAGTTTATCGATTTTTTTCTTCTCAAAATCTCATGATTTCTCAATTAGTACCATTACAACGAGAGAACCTATGATGGGGGAACAAAAAGGGAGAGAACCCAACTAAAACTCACTTTATAAAATGGAAAATGTAACATGAAAAAGTTAGATACTGTTTGTAGTTCGCACTATGAAAACCAAAGCATCTAATATAATACATTTTGGTAATTTACAATGAAAAGAAACTTATATATATAAGAACATATATATTTAAAATTTAATAAAATGAACTCAATGGTATGTGATGATGGCAAGACTATTATTTTAGAAAATTTCTATGAGATGAAACATATATAAAGACACTGAAAACCTCTAGGCTAAGAATATAATCTATTTTTAGGAAAACGAACCGAATGATGATATATATGTATTTGTATAAATTTCTCGAAGTGTGAGTACAATAATATATGTTTCAGAAACTAATTTGTTTTTTCAAGGAAGTAGGTTTAGGATCTCCTACTCCGTCCTTGAGTCCCAAGAATCAATCCACCACTTGAGAACGATCTTTTTAAGTAGTCTACAAGCTTCACTCTGTTTCTATTTTCAAGATCATAACTTCTCTCTTCCTCTTCTCCATCTCTGCTCATCCACATAACAATATCAGCGGCAGAGAACCGTCGTGGATGATGAGAACTAACCGAAACACTAACCTCTTCACGAGGATCAAGAACCATTACATTTCCTTCTGCTGGTCCAGCATTGCTAGTAAACCGATCAAGATTCATCACCACAAAGACATGATCAGTTTCTTGAGTGGTAGGAACAATGATCTTACCCCGACAAAGGGGACAGTTTGAGTGAGAGTTGAGCCACCGATCAATACAAACCACGTGGAAAATGTGGTTACAGTTAGGCAATAACCTTAAGCTCTCGTCTTCGTTAAACTCTCCAAGACATATGGAACAATCCGTAACGTTCATCTTGAGCCCGTTTTGATGCTTCTTCAACTTGAAAAACCCTATCTTCTTTATCACGGCATCGTCCAAACCGGCGTTTGAAGACTCATGAGCAAAAGGGTTGTCGTGATCTTGACTTTCTGGCGAGTTAACATCGATAATGAGATCAGATCTTCCCATGTCTGAGGCAGCTCCATCGTTTGTGTCGGTGGCGCAATGCTTTGAGACAAGAGTGTAGTAAGTTGCTAAGAGAAATGCACTTCCAAGGATTCCAATGATGGCGATGAGAAGAGGGGAAACACTAGGGCTTGATGAAACACCGTCGTTTAAGAGTTGTTCATAGGAAAGTGGTGGTGGAGATAACTTGATGTAACTACACCATTGAGGACAAAACGTGGAACAAAAGCCTTGAGTACAATCTCTTGGATTTATGTATTGATTTAGAGCATTAGGGTTTGGATCTGACTCCATGAAAGAAGAAAACAAAACTTATATCATTACAACTATTATCTTTCTTATATGATAATCAAAATCATTGGACATATGAAGGATGTAAGAAATTGTATACATATAATATATATGTGTGTGATAAAATGTGTTTTGTGTGTGTGACAAAAGTGTTATGAAGTGTCGTGTTTATATTTGTGGAATGAACCAAATTTGATATCTTATAATATAGAAGAGTGATTGATTCCTTTGGTATATGAGAAGCTTGCTTTGTTATCTTTCAATGCTTTTTTCTTCTTTTAATATGGCTTTAACTTTGTTCTTTACTTCTTTTTCTTTTCTTTTGATGAGATAAATGGCTTGTTGACTAAGACATCGAATCTGGTACGTAAATAAGGTAGCTATGATTTTATTGTCATATGATTCTATTGAAAGATATATAACTAATAGTCTTAAGTGCTTTTAAAATAACTAAATACAATTCAGTTTAATGGAAAATAAGTTTGAATAACTTCTCCAAAAATCTTTTATGTCTGACTAGTTGAAATGGTGCCAAGTTTTAGATCAATTAAAAATCGTATGAACAAAGTAACTCACTGTCTACCGTACTCACTGGAAGAGTAGTCCGGTTGGTCCTGGTTACACCTTGTTAACACACAAAAAAGGAAGGAATTAGGTGTGAAACTCTTGAAATTGGTGTAAAATGACATGAGAATGTGCTCAAACTTGTATCTCCAGATGTGAGGGATGAATGATTCGCAGAGTTCGTATATGATGTTTAATTTATGTTTGTTTTTTTCAATTATCACAAGTTAAATGGTTCATTATATTTCAATTCTTTTTTGTCAGGTACTCCCTTCGTTTCATATTAGTTGTCGTTATAGGGAAAAAATTTCGTTTCAAAATAAGTGTCGTTTTATAGTTTCAATGCAAAATTCATTAATAAGATTCTCTAATTTTTTTTTTCTATTGGTTGAAATATGGTTAAGTGTATAGGTAATTGTGTTTTTATTTTGGAAGTATACAAAATCATATGTTTTATTAATATGTGTGCATAAACCCAGAACGACAAGTAATATGAAAAAGAGGGAGTACGAAAGAGAGAGATTTAAAATGTTAAAAGATTCTAAATGAGTGTGTGAATATTTAAGTTGTGAGAATAAATCCTGTTTAATAGTAGTACCTGAGGGATTGATTGAGAGTTTTATGAAAGGAGACTTCTTGCCAAGGCTTGTATGAGTTAATCCAGCCTCGTGACTTACCTTTGATGGTGCAAAACAAAGGCTGCTTTCACTCTCATACCCAGTTCCCCTTTTGAGGGTATTCCAATGAAACATTGGGATGTGGTCTCTATTTTTGTGGACCCGTAATTTTGAAAAATACAAAATTTAAAAGCAATAGTTTTTAACATATTTAATTATAATAACAAAACACACTAAACTAATAAAGTACAAAACACACTAAACTAATAAATTTAGAGAAATAATTAATTATATTACTATAAAATATAGATATCAAAAACGTTTATGTAAAATTCGTTATTTGTTCCAATATATAATTGTTATAGTAAATAAATGTAGCATAATTCTTTGATTTATTTTTGTGATTTAAAAATAATTTTGTGTGTGAGATGACGAGATCTGTATATTTTAGCACCGCCACCTGCTGATATTGCGATATCATACAGTACAACTGTTTGATTCTTAAAGTTTGATTATATATACTTTGAACAATTTGGACCGTCGTTGGAACTCCAAAACAATTGATTAGAACTATAATATCAATTCCAGTTACAAAAAAAAAAAAACTATAATATCAATTTGCTTTTTAGAAACAAACTTCCCTTTTACGGTATGCTTTTCTTAAATAAAATATTGAATAAAACCACGATATCAATTTTCTTTTTCTTTTTTTCTATCACATTGTTTTTCATAATTCAAGAGAAACTCATTTGAGCCAACTGAAATAGAACATGAGTAAGAATACTTCCAGCAGATTCATTCATTTTCATCTTTTTTATATTGACATTTTTAGCAATTACCACTACCATTTACCAAGTAGATAGGTAGGTAGGTCACTGTTAAGTAGAATACCATAGTCCTTAACATGAATGAAGCAAAGCATATTACCAACCTTTGTTTTTTCTGCATATAATATGATTCATACAGTCTGTTACGACAATGATTTCTGAATCATTCTTTTTGTTTCCGTAAAAAAGATCAGTTAATTGTGAATATATATATATATATATATATATAATCATTTTTGTAACTATTAAACTCACTCGACCATTTTCTGACGACAGTTATGCATAGTTTCAGGGTTGCTGCTGGTGAAAAATCCACCGCCAGCACGACCAAAGGACCATTGTTCCTGAGCCACCGGCCTAGACATCTCCTGTGTACAAAGGGGAGCCAAGGAAGGTAGACGACTCAACTGAAGCTTCTTTCAACAGTACTGAAGCAGTTACACCAAGACCTGACGTATGGAGATGCTCATCGACAAGGAGCAAAGGCTCCTTAGAATCATATGTTATAGGTGTTGCTGCTTTAATGGCATCATTTTCAATGCGCCTCAGTGTTGGAGTAGCAGCATCACTGGCTGATAGTGTAGTCGCATGCTTGGATCTGTCACCATCTGCAGACACGTTTAAACCACAACTGAAAATGTCTGCAAACTTCAACAGAGAAACAAGGCCGAAGATAAACTAATTACTTATGAGACACACAAAAGGAAGTCAACAGAGACACATTAAAAAGAAAATAACTCAGTTCAGATGGTTACCCACCATATAGGGACACCTGAGCAAGTTCAGCCTGCCATCTGACCTGATCTGTTCCACTTGACTGACCACCAGAATCCCAAATTGTATCTCAGAAACCATGAGCTTGGAAAGTCAGTATCGATTAGATGTATCTCAGAACTGGGCAAAAAAAAGTTGCTATTCTACCTAAAATTTAGTCAGTATTTGTGAAATGTATCATCTCTAGCCAGACCAAGAAGTATTCTGCAAGCCAACGCTCGTAGACGATCTGGGGTATCAGGGGAATTCACATTTATTATGGGCTGAGGAAGTTTTTTTTTTTTTTTTTTTTTCTGGGCTGAGGAAGTTTAAAAATGATCTTTTAATACCATCATTCCTACGAACAGCTTCAGGTGGTAGACAATAAACCTGCTCCATCTTAGCAGGCAAGGCCAGCAGAACGAGTTCCTGCTCCTAAGAAAATTCTTCAATCCTCGACCAAACCTGAAGACGCTGGTGCATTATCGTTTGAAGGACGGGCAGTGGCATGGCCAGGAACAGTTTGATGGTTAAGGCAGGCTGTATGATCTTCAATAACAAATAAAACATCAAGAAGGTAAGTGTCAATGATAAACCGGCTGTGTACTAATTCAACGACAGGTCTGATAAAAGAGAGGACAGGTTTACAAATATTTTTTTAGAACTTTGCTGTTATAAGAGGTCACAGTAACCTCGGGACAGCATGTAATATTTGTAAGCCACTCAGGTTGCAGCAAACTTTTCGGTTTGCAGCCAAATCGAAAATTAACTTAAATGACATCAGGAAGTTAAACCTTTCCAACATTCCCAACTGAGTGCGTTTCCACTCTATTTAAATCCGCTGTCGAATCAGATGTAACACAAGTGGGAGTTCTGACACTATTCATTTCTTGGATCTCGCACATCAATGAGCTTATTACTCAACTTAGAAGACCAGACAGGCAGCCACTTGTCTTTACAAGTAGCTTCCTTTGTGTATGAACCTCTCAGAAATCTACCTTCGCTTAAAAGAGTTTTATCCATTCCAAACGTACTTGGATTTTCCTTCTAAAAACTCTTACACTTGTCATCTGTTGCTCTCCCTTAGCAAGTACCAATGTTTCTTCCCTTAGACAACTATATATACACCTCTCTTCTAGCACCCCTTGAGTTGCTTGATAATCTCCAGGACCAGAAACAAAAAAAATCTGAATCTTTAACATCAGCAGCTCCACCTGGACCTAATATCCCATATGATAGTACACCATGGCACTAAGACTTAATTCCAAATTGAGTAACTGGTGTAGCAGAACCTGTCATAAATAGAATAAGGTCCCATGATTCTAAAAATATTCGGAAACTAAGATATGAGAATACTCTTTTCAATGCTTAATCAAAAGTTCTTGGTTTGGAAATATTTTTTTGTGCTACAAAACTCGTTTAGAAATCTGTCTAATTAATCAATCAAAAAGTGAATACAACTCTAAGCATAAGATCCATATTTATATGAACACAGATAAACTTAAAATTATTTAAAAAAATTAAGATAATTTTAATTAATTAATATAAATATTATCATAAATTATAAACTAAACTGTGGTCTTCAATTCCAAAACTAAATTGTGGTCTTCAATTCCAAAATTTAAGATAATTTAACTAATTTCTAGACAAACTGTTGATGAAGAAAAAATATGTAACAATGGATATGCATTGCATATTCCAAATTTTCCAAAGATGGTGAAATCTCAATCGTTTTAAAACCAGCTCTATGATGTCCCACTTCAATATGTTGGAAGCCTTACTAATGTTAATTTCAACCGACTTGGACCTTTTCGGTTTTGATGTCTTTGATAAAATAGAAGATTTCGTGGATGAAAAGATGTCTAATTGAACCTAATAAAATTATTGTTTATTTTAGTTCACGTTAGTTTGGTTTTGAGAATTTGTAGCCAAATTGAACTGCAGCTTTTAGTTTTTTATATATATATTAATTTACTTAACCTCAGTTTTTTTCTCCACTAAATTTTCATATTTTAAGTGTATTTGGTTAGTTTCTTTCGAAATCTTGGGTCGTCTTAATATAAATCAAGGTCAATTTAAAAAAAACACTTTAAATAACTTTATGACCAGTGAAAAATGTCCAAATGAACCGGCTAAAATTATGGTTTGTTTCCGTTCAGGTTAGTTTGGTTTTGAGATTTTATAGCCAAATTGAACTGCATTTTTTTAGTTATTATATTAATCTGGTTAAACACAGTTGTTTTTGTTATAAATCAAAGTCAAATTTTATAAATGACTTTTTTTAAAATTACAATTAAAAGTTCACAAGAAAAAATCACCAAAATAAATTTCATTAATAATAAACGAAAATACTCTTATTGGATAATATATTTAATATGAAAATTTATTTTAAAAATATTTACTATAAATATTATTTTAAATTTTATATCTTTAATTCTAAATTTTACACTCTAAAGTTTAATTCCAGACTCTAAACTACATCCCTCAAAAAAAAAACTAAACCTTAATTCTATATCAGTTAATCTTAGAGATATATGTGTTTTTTTGCTTTTAATGAACCACATTTTGATCATTTCTTATACTGCTATTTTATGATTAAAAATGTATAGCTATTCTAGGGTATTTGTCATAAATCAATGTGTTTGTTGTCAGAATTGGGTAAAAATCGGTATGATTTTATTATGAAACAAAAATTAACCTGTTATTGATTTTGGTATGGTTTGGTTCAGTTCAGAACCGCATGGCTATATAAATTTGATTTAAAAAACTTACACCCATTATGATAGACTCAAAACTCAAAAGCGGTTTTCTTTTCTAGGGTCAGTCACTCTCAGTCTGGTCTAGCACTACACAATAAATTGCCCGTTCTTATTAATAAAACTCTGGAAAAGAAAAGTATAAAAAAAAAACACTAACAACACTAATTAGCATCTCAAGTTGAAATTTCTACCTAAAAGATGTATATAATCAATACAACAACAAGAAAATAAAAAGAACTTTTTGTCAAGAAAGAAAAATATGAGTAAAGTTTCTGTTAGTCCTTCATTTTTCCGGTCGTGTAGCAACGGTTTGATCGGAGACTTCACCAAACCGGCGTTGATTATACTTTTTATTTCTAATAGTTTCACCAAAAGTAACACAACTCGCTGTTTGGATATGTCCTCTCGTAACCTTAATCTTGACATGCTCCGGTAATCTCAGTCTGTACTTATCTTCTTCCTCCGGTTTGTTTCTCACTATTGAATGTCCTGTCGAATGTGATCTCGAGAATTGATCCGGCATAGTTTGTTCTTTTCTCGATCTTTCATTGTTTAAGCAACTGTTTTGTCCTGAAGACGGCCAAGTATCAATCTGTGTTGTTGTTGTCTGATGATGATGCTGATCGTCATCGCTATTTTCTTGAATCACATCAATGATCATCTCATCGACGTTAGGCAGAGTAATGGTGGTATTTTCTGGCGGTGGAGGATCAAGATCGTGGCGACAAACGGGACAAGTTTTGTGAGATTCGAACCAAAGATCAATGCACTCTTGGTGAAACACGTGGTAGCATGTGGTCAAGAGACGTAGCACGTGATCTCCGTCGAATTCTAGTAGACATATAGCGCATTCGAGGCCGTACTTCTCTTCCCGGAGATCTTTAACGGAAGAATAAGGAAAAGTAGGAAACGAGTTTATGATTCGAAGTTCGAGGCCAGGATTAACCGTTGGAGCTTCTGGTGGCTGGGTGGGATTTTCTGTTGCTTCCGCTTCTCCTCCATGGCGGAGACGCCAAGCTTGCATCATTGTGTCGTGAAAACACTTGCAGAAATAAAGCGTGAAAAAACCAATGAAGAACAAAATGAGGAGTATGACGGTGAGGATGACCGTCAAAGGCGGTGTGACATAGTTATCTGATGGAGAATGTGGCGGTAAAGGTGAAGGAATTGTCGACATTACGGTGGCCGGAGACTGATTATCTCCGCCGTGAGATTTCTCATACACGAAAAAAAGAGCAAGAGATTTGTTTTTTTAATTGTTTTTGTTTTATTTGGTTGAGTGTGTGGAAAATGTGTGATGGGGGTGGAAGTGTACAAGTTGTGATTACTAAAAATAGAAACTGTGTTTTTGAGTTTGGTTTGGTTTTGTTTGTTGCTTGGTTTGCTTAATACTATGCATTGAACGAGTCCTCTGTGACATTTGCTTGACGTTAGTCCTTAAAAATAGTATGTTT
>MU109025.1:0-19417 GCA_012274485.2 Sinapis alba | reverse complement strand
TCTCAAAATATGTGGGTGAACCCCTACGAAAATATTGAGTTTTCGGTAAATAATTTATAGACTGAACTTATAATCTTTAGTGTTTTTCAAAAATTTATAACCACTTTCTACATATGTATTAATGTATTCCAAACCTTTTTCATGATATATGGACATCATTTATAAAGTTTTAACAATTAATTTAACAAAACTTTATATACTACCTAAATAAGTGGAAAAAACACTAGGAAATCTCTTTTATCTAGAGAAACGGAGACAAAAAAGTTTCAAACCTCTTTGACCATCATCATATGTCAGTGAACTATGCATCTATGCATTAAAACAAAATTTTAATTTTTGTTGAGTATTTCTCAAAATATGTGGGTTAACCCCTGCGAAAATATTGAGTTTTCGGGAAAATAATCTATATACTGAATTTATATTCTTTAGTGTTTTTCAAAAATTTATAAACACATTCTACATATGTATTTATGTATTCCAAACCTTTTTCATGATATATGGACATCATTTATAAAGTTGTAACAATTAATTTAACAAAACTTTATATACTGCCTAAATAAGTGGAAAAAACACTAGGAAATCTCTTTTATCTAGAGAAACGGAGACAAAAAAGTTTCAAACCTCTTTGACCATCATCATATGTCAGTGAACTATGCATCTATGCATTAAAACAAAATTTTCATTTTTTTGAACATTTCTCAAAATATGTGGGTTAACCCCTACGAAAATATTGAGTTTTCGGTAAATAATTTATATACTGAACTTATAATCTTTAGTGTTTTTCAAAAATTTATAAACACTTTCTTCATATGTATTAATGTATTTCAAACCATTTTCATGATATATGGACATCATTTATAAAGTTTTAACAATTAATTTAACAAAACTTTATATATTGCCTAAATAAGTGGAAAAACCACTAAGAAATCTCTTTTATCTAGAGAAACATAGACAAAAAAGTTTCAAACCTCTTTGACCATCATCATATGTCAGTGAACTATGCATCTATGCATTAAAACAAAATTTTAATTTTTTTGAATATTTCTCAAAATATGTGGGTTAACCCCTACGAAAATATTGAGTTTTCAGCAAATAATCTATATACTGAACTTATAATCTTTAGTGTTTTTCAAAAATTTATAAACACTTTCTACATATGTATTAATGTATTCCAAACCTTTTTCATGATATATGGACATCATTTATAAAGTTTTAACAATTAATTTAACAAAACTTTATATACTGCCTAAATAAGTGGAAAAAACACTAAGAAATCTCTTTTATCTAGAGAAACGGAGACAAAAAAGTTTCAAACCTCTTTGACCATCATCATATGTCAGTGAACTATGCATCTATGCATTAAAACAAAATTTTCATTTTTTTGAATATTTCTCAAAATATGTGGGTTAACCCCTACGAAAATATTGAGTTTTCGGTAAATAATCTATATACTGAACTTATAATCTTTAGTGTTTTTCAAAAATTTATAAACACTTTCTACATATGTATTAATGTATTCCAAACATTTTTCATGATATATGGACATCATTTATAAAGTTTTAACAATTAATTTAACAAAACTTTATATACTGCCTAAATAAGTGGAAAAAACACTAAGAAATCTCTTTTATCTAGAGAAACGGAGACAAAAAAGTTTCAAACCTCTTTGACCATCATCATATGTCAGTGAACTATGCATCTATGCATTAAAACAAAATTTTCATTTTTTTGAATATTTCTCAAAATATGTGGGTTAACCCCTACGAAAATATTGAGTTTTCGGTAAATAATCTATATACTGAACTTATAATCTTTAGTGTTTTTCAAAAATTTATAAACACTTTCTACATATGTATTAATGTATTCCAAACCTTTTTCATGATATATGGACATCATTTATAAAGTTTTAACAATTAATTTAACAAAACTTTATATACTGCCTAAATAAGTGGAAAAAACACTAAGAAATCTCTTTTATCTAGAGAAACGGAGACAAAAAAGTTTCAAACCTCTTTGACCATCATCATATGTCAGTGAACTATGCATCTATGCATTAAAACAAAATTTTCATTTTTTTGAATATTTCTCAAAATATGTGGGTTAACCCCTACGAAAATATTGAGTTTTCGGTAAATAATCTATATACTGAACTTATAATCTTTAGTGTTTTTCAAAAATTTATAAACACTTTCTACATATGTATTAATGTATTCCAAACCTTTTTCATGATATATGGACATCATTTATAAAGTTTTAACAATTAATTTAACAAAACTTTATATACTGCCTAAATAAGTGGAAAAAACACTAAGAAATCTCTTTTATCTAGAGAAACGGAGACAAAAAAGTTTCAAACCTCTTTGACCATCATCATATGTCAGTGAACTATGCATCTATGCATTAAAACAAAATTTTCATTTTTTTGAATATTTCTCAAAATATGTGGGTTAACCCCTACGAAAATATTGAGTTTTCGGTAAATAATCTATATACTGAACTTATAATCTTTAGTGTTTTTCAAAAATTTATAAACACTTTCTACATATGTATTAATGTATTCCAAACCTTTTTCATGATATATGGACATCATTTATAAAGTTTTAACAATTAATTTAACAAAACTTTATATACTGCCTAAATAAGTGGAAAAAACACTAAGAAATCTCTTTTATCTAGAGAAACGGAGACAAAAAAGTTCTAAACCTCTTTGACCATTATCATATGTAAGTGAACTATGCATCTATGCATTAAAACAAGATTTTCATTTTTTTGAATATTTCTCAAAATATGTGGGTTAACCCCTACGAAAATATTGAGTTTTCAGCAAATAATCTATATACTGAACTTATATTCTTTAGTGTTTTTCAAAAATTTATAAACACTTTCTACATATGTATTAATGTATTCCAAACCTTTTTCATGATATATGGACATCATTTATAAAGTTTTAACAATTAATTTAACAAAACTTTATATACTGCCTAAATAAGTGGAAAAAACACTAAGAAATCTCTTTTATCTAGAGAAACGGAGACAAAAAAGTTCTAAACCTCTTTGACCATTATCATATGTAAGTGAACTATGCATCTATGCATTAAAACAAGATTTTCATTTTTTTGAATATTTCTCAAAATATGTGGGTTAACCCCTACGAAAATATTGAGTTTTCAGCAAATAATCTATATACTGAACTTATATTCTTTAGTGTTTTTCAAAAATTTATAAACACTTTCTACATATGTATTAATGTATTCCAAACCTTTTTCATGATATATGGACATCATTTATAAAGTTTTAACAATTAATTTAACAAAACTTTATATACTGCCTAAATAAGTGGAAAAAACACTAAGAAATCTCTTTTATCTAGAGAAACGGAGACAAAAAAGTTTCAAACCTCTTTGACCATCATCATATGTCAGTGAACTATGCATCTATGCATTAAAACAAAATTTTCATTTTTTTGAATATTTCTCAAAATATGTGGGTTAACCCCTACGAAAATATTGAGTTTTCAGCAAATAGTCTATATACTGAACTTTTATTCTTTAGTGTTTTTCAAAACTTTATAAACACTTTCTACATATGTATTAATGTATTCCAAACATTTTTCATGATATATGGACATCATTTATAAAGTTTTAACAATTAATTTAACAAAACTTTATATACTGCCTAAATAAATGGAAAAACCACTAACAAATCTCTTTTATCTAGAGAAACATAGACAAAAAAAGTTTCAAACCTCTTTGACCATCATCATATGTCAGTGAACTATGCATCTATGCATTAAAACAAAATTTTAATTTTTGTTGAATATTTCTCAAAATATGTGGGTTAACCCCTGCGAAAATATTGAGTTTTCGGGAAAATAATCTATATACTGAATTTATATTCTTTAGTGTTTTTCAAAAATTTATAAACACATTCTACATATGTATTTATGTATTCCAAACCTTTTTCATGATATATGGACATCATTTATAAAGTTGTAACAATTAATTTAACAAAACTTTATATACTGCCTAAATAAGTGGACAAAACACTAGGAAATCTCTTTTATCTAGAGAAACGGAGACAAAAAAGTTTCAAACCTCTTTGACCATCATCATATGTCAGTGAACTATGCATCTATGCATTAAAACAAAATTTTCATTTTTTTGAATATTTCTCAAAATATGTGGGTTAACCCCTACGAAAATATTGAGTTTTCGGTAAATAATTTATATACTGAACTTATAATCTTTAGTGTTTTTCAAAAATTTATAAACACTTTCTACATATGTATTAATGTATTTCAAACCATTTTCATGATATATGGACATCATTTATAAAGTTTTAACAATTAATTTAACAAAACTTTATATATTGCCTAAATAAGTGGAAAAACCACTAAGAAATCTCTTTTATCTAGAGAAACATAGACAAAAAAGTTTCAAACCTCTTTGACCATCATCATATGTCAGTGAACTATGCATCTATGCATTAAAACAAAATTTTCATTTTTTTGAATATTTCTCAAAATATGTGGGTTAACCCCTACGAAAATATTGAGTTTTCAGCAAATAATCTATATACTGAACTTATAATCTTTAGTGTTTTTCAAAAATTTATAAACACTTTCTACATATGTATTAATGTATTCCAAACCTTTTTCATGATATATGGACATCATTTATAAAGTTTTAACAATTAATTTAACAAAACTTTATATACTGCCTAAATAAGTGGAAAAACCACTAAGAAATCTCTTTTATCTAGAGAAACATAGACAAAAAACGTTTCAAACCTCTTTGACCATCATCATATGTCAGTGAACTATGCATCTATGCATTAAAACAAGATTTTCATTTTTTTGAATATTTCTCAAAATATGTGGGTTAACCCCTACGAAAATATTGAGTTTTCGGCAAATAATCTATATACTGAACTTATAATCTTTAGTGTTTTTCAAAAATTTATAAACACTTTCTACATATGTATTAATGTATTCCAAACCTTTTTCATGATATATGGACATCATTTATAAAGTTTTAACAATTAATTTAACAAAACTTTATATACTACCTAAATAAGTGGAAAAAACACTAGGAAATCTCTTTTATCTAGAGAAACAGAGACAAAAAAGTTTCAAACCTCTTTGACCATCATCATATGTCAGTGAACTATGCATCTATGCATTAAAACAAAATTTTCATTTTTTTGAATATTTCTCAAAATATGTGGGTTAACCCCTACGAAAATATTGAGTTTTCGGTAAATAATTTATATACTGAACTTATAATCTTTAGTGTTTTTCAAAAATTTATAAACACTTTCTACATATGTATTAATGTATTCCAAACCTTTTTCATGATATATGGACATCATTTATAAAGTTTTAACAATTAATTTAACAAAACTTTATATACTGCCTAAATAAGTGGAAAAAACACTAAGAAATCTCTTTTATCTAGAGAAACGAAGACAAAAAAAGTTCTAAACCTCTTTGACCATCATCATATGTAAGTGAACTATGCATCTATGCATTAAAACAAGATTTTCATTTTTTTGAATATTTCTCAAAATATGTGGGTTAACCCCTACAAAAATATTGAGTTTTCGGGAAATAATCTATATACTGAACTTATAATCTTTAGTGTTTTTCAAAAATTTATAAAAACTTTCTA
Organism: Sinapis alba; assembly: GCA_012274485.2. NCBI lineage: Eukaryota > Viridiplantae > Streptophyta > Magnoliopsida > Brassicales > Brassicaceae > Sinapis > Sinapis alba. Next base: position 13,748 of record MU109025.1, on the reverse strand, counting down.
CATATGTATTAATGTATTCCAAACCTTTTTCATGATATATGGACATCATTTATAAAGTTTTAACAATTAATTTAACAAAACTTTATATATTGCCTAAATAAGTGGAAAAAACACTAGGAAATCTCTTTTATCTGGAGAAACGGAGGCAAAAAAGTTTCAAACCTCTTTGACCATCATCATATGTCAGTGAACTATGCATATATGCATTAAAACAAAATTTTCATTTTTTTGAATATTTCTCAAAATATGTGGGTTAACCCCTACGAAAATATTGAGTTTTCGGTAAATAATTTATATACTAAACTTATAATCTTTAGTGTTTTTCAAAAATTTATAAACACTTTCTACATATGTATTAATGTATTCCAAACCTTTTTCATGATATATGGACATCATTTATAAAGTTTTAACAATTAATTTAACAAAACTTTATATACTGCCTAACTAAGTGGAAAAAACACTAAGAAATCTCTTTTTCTAGAGAAACATAGACAAAAAAGTTTCAAACCTCTTTGACCATCATCATATGTCAGTGAACTATGCATCTATGCATTAAAACAAAATTTTCATTTTTTTGAATATTTCTCAAAATATGTGGGTTAACCCCTACGAAAATATTGAGTTTTCGGTAAATAATTTATAGACTGAACTTATAATCTTTAGTGTTTTTCAAAAATTTATAAACACTTTCTACATATGTATTAATGTATTCCAAACATTTTTCATGATATATGGACATCATTTATAAACTTTTAACAATTAATTTAACAAAACTTTATATACTGCCTAAATAAGTGGAAAAAACACTAGGAAATCTTTTTTATCTAGAGAAACAGAGACAAAAAGTTCTAAACCTCATTGCCATCATCATATGTAAGTGAACTATGCATCTATGCATTAAAACAAGATTTTTCATTTTTTTGAATATTTCTCAAAATATGTGGGTTAACCCCTACGAAAATATTGAGTTTTCAGCAAATAATCTATATACTGAACTTATATTCTTTAGTGTTTTTCAAAAATTTATAAACACTTTCTACATATGTATTAATGTATTCCAAACATTTTTCATGATATATGGACATCATTTATAAAGTTTTAACAATTAATTTAACAAAACTTTATATACTGCTTAAATAAGTGGAAAAACCACTAAGAAATCTCTTTTATCTAGAGAAACATAGACAAAAAAGTTTCAAACCTCTTTGACCATCATTATATGTCAGTGAACTATGCATCTATGCATTAAAACAAAATTTTAATTTTTGTTGAATATTTCTCAAAATATGTGGGTTAACCCCTACGATAATATTGAGTTTTCGGGAAAATAATCTATATACTGAATTTATATTCTTTTGTATTTTTTAAAAAATTTATAAACACATTCTACATATGTATTTATGTATTCCAAACCTTTTTCATGATATATGGACATCATTTATAAAGTTTTAACAATTAATTTAACAAAACTTTATATACTGCCTAAATAAGTGGAAAAACACTAAAAAATCTCTTTTATCTAGAGAAACAGAGACAAAAAAACGTTTCAAACCTCTTTGACTATCATCATATGTCAGTGAACTATGCATCTATGCATTAAAACAAGATTTTCATTTTTTGAATATTTCTCAAAATATGTGGGTTAACCCCTACGAAAATATTGAGTTTTCGGTAAATAATCTATATATTGAACTTATATTCTTTAGTGTTTTTTAAAAATTTATAAACACATTCTACATATGTATTAATGTATTCCAAACCTTTTTCATGATATATGGACATCATTTATAAAATTTTAACAATTAATTTAACAAAACTTTATATACTGCCTAAATAAGTAAAAAAACCACTAAGAAATCTCTTTTATCTAAAGAAACAGAGACAAAAAAGTTTCAAACCTCTTTGACCATCATCATATGTCAGTGAACTATGCATCTATGCATTAAAACAAAATTTTAATTTTTGTTGAATATTTTTCAAAATATGTGGGTTAACCCCTATGAAAATATTGAGTTTTCAACAAAAAATCTATATACTGAACTTATATTCTTTAGTGTTTTAAAAAATTATAAAAACATTCTACATTTGTATTGATGTATTCCAAACCTTTTTCATGGTACATGGACATCATTAAAATTTTGTTAACAATTAATTTAATAAAACTTTATATACTGCCTAAATAAGTGGAATAACCACTAAGAAATCTCTATTATCTAGAGAAAGGGAGACAAAAAAAGTTCCAAACGTCTTTGACCATCATCATATGTCAGTGAACTATGCATATATGCATTAAAACAAAATTTTCATTTTTTTGAATATTTCTCAAAATATGTGGGTTAACCCCTACGAAAATATTGAGTTTTCGGTAAATAATCTATATACTGAACTTATATTCTTTAGTGTTTTTCAAAAATTTATAAACACATTCTACATATGTATTAATGTATTCCAAACCTTTTTCATGATATATGGACATCATTTATAAAGTTTTAACAATTAATTTAACAAAACTTTATATACTGCCTAAATAAGTGGAAAAAACACTAAGAAATCTCTTTTATCTAGAGAAACGGAGACAAAAAAGTTCTAAACCTCTTTGACCATTATCATATGTAAGTGAACTATGCATCTATGCATTAAAACAAGATTTTCATTTTTTAAATATTTCTCAAAATATGTGGGTTAACCCCTACGAAAATATTGAGTTTTCGGCAAATAATCTATATATTGAACTTATATTCTTTAGTGTTTTTTAAAAATTTATAAACACTTTCTACATATGTATTAATGTATTCCAAACCTTTTTCATGATATATGGACATCATTTATAAAGTTTTAACAATTAATTTAACAAAACTTTATATACTGCCTAAATAAGTGGAAAAAACACTAAGAAATCTCTTTTATCAAGAGAAACATAGACAAAAAAAGTTTCAAACCTCTTTGACCATCATCATATGTCAGTGAACTATGCATCTATGCATTAAAACTACATTTTCATTTTTTTGAATATTTCTCAAAATATGTGGGTTAACCCCTACGAAAATATTGAGTTTTCAGCAAATAATCTATATACTGAACTTATATTCTTTAGTGTTTTTCAAATATTTATAAACACTTTCTACATATTTATTAATGTATTCCAAACCTTTTTCATGATATATGGACATCATTTATAAAGTTTTAACAATTAATTTAACAAAACTTTATATACTGCCTAAATAAGTGGAAAAAACACTAAGAAATCTCTTTTATCTTGAGAAACATAGACAAAAAAGTTTCAAACCTCTTTGACCATCATCATATGTCAGTGAACTATGCATCTATGCATTAAATTTTTTTTTTTCATTTTTTGAATATTTCTCAAAATATGTGGGTTAACCCCTACGAAAATATTGAGTTTTTTCGGTAAATAATTTATATAATGAACTTATAATCTTTAATGTTTTTCAAAAAATTATAAACACTTTCTACATATGTATTAATGTATTCCAAACCTTTTTCATGATATATGGACATCATTTATAAAGTTTTAACAATTAATTTAACAAAACTTTATATACTGCCTAAATAAGTGGAAAAAACACTAGGAAATCTCTTTTATCTAGAGAAACGGAGACAAAAAAGTTCTAAACCTCATTGACCATCATCATATGTAAGTGAACTATGCATCTATGCATTAAAATAAGATTTTCATTTTTTTGAATATTTCTCAAAATATGTAGGTTAACCCCTACAAAAATATTGAGTTTTCAGCAAATAATCTATATACTGAACTTATATTCTTTAGTGTTTTTCAAAAATTTATAAACACTTTCTAAATATGTATTAATGTATTCCAAACATTTTTCATGATATATGGACATCATTTATAAAGTTTTAACAATTAATTTAACAAAACTTTATATACTGCCTAAATAAGTGGAAAAACCACTAAGAAATCTCTTTTATCTAGAGAAACTTAGACAAAAAAAGTTTCAAACCTCTTTGACCATCATCATATGTCAATGAACTATGCATCTATGCATTAAAACAAAATTTTAATTTTTGTTGAATATTTCTCAAAATATGTGGGTTAACCCCTACGAAAATATTGAGTTTTCGGGAAAATAATCTATATACTGAATTTATATTCTTTAGTGTTTTTCAAAAATTTATAAACACATTCTACATATGTATTTATGTATTCCAAACCTTTTTCATGATATATAGACATCATTTACAAATTTTAACAATTAAATTAACAAAACTTTATATACGGCCTAAATAAGTGGAAACACTAAAAAAACTCTTTTATCTAGAGAAACAGAGACAAAAAACGTTTCAAACCTCTTTGACTATCATCATATGTCACTGAACTATGCATCTATGCATTAAAACAAGATTTTCATTTTTTTGAATATTTCTCAAAATATGTGGGTTAACCCCTACGAAAATATTGAGTTTTTGGTAAATAATCTATATACTGAATGTATATTCTTTAGTGTTTTTTAAAAATTTATAAACACATTCTACATATGTATTAATGTATTCCAAACCTTTTTTATGATATATGGACATCATTTATAAAGTTTGAACAATTAATTTAACAAAACTTTATATACTACCTAAATAAGTGGAAAAACCACTAGGAATCTCTTTTATCTAGAGAAACAAAGACAAAAAAAAGTTCTAAACCTCTTTGACCATCATCATATGTAAGTGAACTATGCATCTATGCATTAAAACAAGATTTTTATTTTTTAAAATATTTCTCAAAATATGTGGGTTAACCCCTATGAAAATATTGAGTTTTCAACAAATAGTCTATATACTGAACTTATATTCTTTAGTGCTTTAAAAAATTATAAAAACATTCTACATTTGTATTGATGTATTCCAAACCTTTTTCATGGTACATGGACATCATTAAAATTTTGTTAACAATTAATTTAATAAAACTTTATATATTGCCTAAATAAGTGGAATAACCACTAAGAAATCTCTATTATCTAGAGAAAGGGAGACAACAAAAGTTCCAAACGTCCTTGACCATCATCATATGTCAGTGAACTATGCATATATGCATTAAAACAAAATTTTCATTTTTTTGAATATTGAGTTTTCAGTAAATAATCTATATACTGAACTTATATTCTTTAGTGTTTTTCAAAAATTTATAAACACATTACATATGTATTAATGTATTCCAAACCTTTTTCATGATATATGGACATCATTTATAAAGTTTTAACAATTAATTTAACATAACTTTATATACTGCCTAAATAAGTGGAAAAACACTAAGAAATCTCTTTTATCTAGAGAAACGGAGACAAAAAAGTTCTAAACCTCTTTGACCATTATCATATGTAAGTGAACTATGCATCTATGAATTAAAACAAGATTTTCATTTTTTTGAATATTTCTCAAAATATGTGGGTTAACCCCTACGAAAATATTGAGTTTGCCGCAAATAATTTATATATTGAACTTATATTCTTTAGTGTTTTTCAAAAATTTATAAACACTTTCTACATATGTATTAATGTATTTCAAACCTTTTTCATGATATCTGGACATCATTTATAAAGTTTTAACAATTAATTTAACAAAACTTTATATACTGCCTAAATAAGTGGAAAAAACACTAAGAAATCTCTTTTATCTAGAAAAACATAGACAAAAAAAGTTTCAAACCTCTTTGACCATCATCATATGTCAGTGAACTATGCATTAAAACAAAATTTTCATTTTTTTGAATATTTTTCAAAATATGTGGATTAACAACCCCTACAAAAATATTGAATTTTCAGCAAATAATCTATATACTTAATTTATATTCTTTAGTGTTTTTCAAAAATTTGTAAACACATTCTACATATGTATTATTGTATTCCAAACCTTTTTCATGATATATGGACATCATTTATAAAGTTTTAACAATTAGTTCAACAAAACTTTATATACTGCCTAAATAAGTGGAAAAACCACTAAGAAATCTCTTTTATCTAGAGAAACATAGACAAAAAACGTTTCAAACCTCTTTGACCATCATCATATGTCAGTGAACTATGAATCTATGCATTAAAACAAGATTTTCATTTTTTTGAATATTTCTCAAAATATGTGGGTTAACCCCCTACGAAAATATTGAGGTTTCACCAAATAATCTATATATTGAACTTATATTCTTTAGTGTTTTTCAAGAATTTATAAACACAATCTACATATGTATTAATGTATTCCAATCCCATTTCATGATATATGGACACCATTTATAAACTTTTAACAATTAATTTAACAAAACTTTATATACTGCCTAAATAAGTGAAAAAACCATTAAGAAATCTCTTTTTTCTAGAGAAACAGAGACAAAAAAGTTTCAAACCTCTTTGACCATCATCATATGTCAGTGAACTATGCATCTATGCATTAAAGCAAGATTTTCATTTTTTTGAATATTTCTCAAAATATGTGGGTTAACCCCTACGAAAATATTGAATTTTCGGTAAATAATCTATATACTGAACTTATAATCTTTAGTTTTTTCAAAATCTTATAAACACATTCATCATATGTATTAATGTATTAAAAACCTTTTTCATGATATATGGACATCATTTATAAAGTTTTAACAATTAATTTAACAAAACTTTATATACTACCTAAATAAGTGGAAAAACACTAAGAAATCTCTTTTATCTAGAGAAACAGAGACAAAAAACGTTTCAAACCTCTTTGACCATCATCATATGTCAGTGAACTATGCATCTATGCATTAAAACAAGATTTTAATTTTTTTTGAATATTTCTCAAAATATGTGGGTTAACCACTACGAAAATATTGAGTTTTCGGGAAAATAATCTATATACTGAATTTATATTCTTTAGTGTTTTTCAAAATCTTATAAACACATTCAACATATGTATTAATGTATTCCAAACCTTTTTCATGATATATGGACATCATTTATAAAGTTTTAACAATTAATTTAACAAAACTTTATATACTGCCTAAATAAGTGGAAAAACACTAAGAAATCTCTTTTATCTAGAGAAACGAAGACAAAAAAGTTCTAAACCTCTTTGACCATCATCATATGTACGTGAACTATGCATCTATGCATTAAAACAATATTTTCATTTTTTTGAATATTTCTCAAAATATGTGGGTTATATTCTTTAGCAAATATAAATTCTTATATTCTTTAGCAAATAATCTATATACTGAGTTTTCAGCAAATAATCTATATACTGAACTTATATTCTTTAGTGTTTTTCAAAAATTTATAAACACTTTCTACATATGTATTAATGTATTCCAAACCTTTTTCATGATATATGGACATCATTTATAAAGTTTTAACAATTAATTTACAAAACTTTATACACTGCCTAAATAAGTGGAAAAACCACTAAGAAATCTCTTTTATCTAGAGAAACAGAGACAAAAACGTTTCAAACCTCTCTGACCATCATAATATGTCAGTGAACTATGCATCTATGTATTAAAACAAGATTTTACTTTTTTTAATATTTCTCAAAATATGTAGGTTAACCCCTACGAAAATATTGAGTTCTCGGTAAATAATCTATATACTGAACTTATAATCTTTAGTGTTTTTCAAAATCTTATAAACACATTCATCATATGTATTAATGTATTCCAAAACTTTTTCATGATATATGGACATCATTTATAAAGTTTTAACAATTAATTTAACAAAACTTTATATACTGCCTAAATAAGTGGAAAAACACTAAGAAATTTCTTTTATCTAGAGAAACGGAGACATCTTTGACCATCATCATATGTACGTGAACTATGCATCTATGCATTAAAACAATATTTTCATTTTTTTGAATATTTCTCAAAATATGTGGGTTAACCCCTACGAAAATATTGAGTTTTTAGCAAATAATCTATATATTGAACTTATATTCTTTAGTGTTTTTCAAAAAATTGTAAACACTTTCTACATATGTATTAATGTATTCCAAACCTTTTTCATGATATATGGACATCATTTATAAAGTTTTATCAATTAATTTAACAAAACTTTATATACTGCCTAAATAAGTGGAAAAACCACTAAGAAATCTCTTTTTTCTAGAGAAACATAGACAAAAAAAAGTTTCAAACCTCGTTGACCATCATCATATGCCAGTGAACTATGCATCTATGCATTAAAACAAGATTTTATTTTTTTTGAATATTTTTCAAAATATGTGGGTTAACCCCTACGAAAATATTGAGTTTTCGGGAAAATAATCTATATACTGAATTTATATTCTTTAGTGTTTTTCAAAATCTTATAAACACATTCAATATGTGGATTAACAACCCCTACAAAAATATTGAATTTTCGGTAAATAATTTATAGACTGAACTTATAATCTTTAGTGTTTTTCAAAAATTTATAAACACTTTCTACATATGTATTAATGTATTCCAAACATTTTTCATGATATATGGACATCATTTATAAAGTTTTAACAATTAATTTAAAAAAACTTTATATACTACCTAAATAAGTGGAAAAAACACTAAGAAATCTCTTTTATCTAGAGAAACGGAGACAAAAAAAGTTCTAAACCTCTTTGACCATCATCATATGTAAGTGAACTATGCATATATGCATTAAAACAATATTTTCATTTTTCTGAATATTTCTCAAAATATGTGAGTTAACCCCTACAAAATATTGAGTTTTCGGGAAAATAATCTATATACTGAATTTATATTCTTTAGTGTTTTTAAAAAAATTATAAACACTTTCTACATATGTATTAATGTATTCCAAACCTTTTTCATGATATATGGACATCATTTATAAAGTTTTAACAATTAATTTAACAAAACTTTATATACTGTCTAAATAAGTGGAAAAACTACTAAGAAATCTCTTTTATCTAGAGAAACAGAGACAAAAAACGTTTCAAACCTCTTTGACCATCATCATATGTCAGTGAACTATGCATTTATGCATTAAAACAGGATTTCCTTTTTTTGAATATTTCTCAAAATATGTGGGTTAACCCCTACGAAAATATTGAGTTTTCAGCAAATAATCTATATACTGAACTTATATTCTTTAGTGGTTTTCAAAAATTTATAAACACATTCTACATATATATTAATGTATTCCAAACCTTTTTCATGATATATGGACATCATTTATAAAGTTTTAACAATTAATTTAACAAAACTTTATATACTGCCTAAATAAGTGGAAAAACCACTAAGAAATCTCTTTTATCTAGAGAAACAGAGACAAAAAACGTTTCAAACCTCTTTGACCATCATCATATGTCAGTGAACTATGCATCTATGCATTAAAACAAGATTTTCATTTTTTTGAATATTTCTCAAAATATGTGGGTTAACCCCTACGAAAATATTGAGTTTTCAGCAAATAATCTATATACTGAACTTATATTCTTTAGTGGTTTTCAAAAATTTATAAACACATTCTACATATATATTAATGTATTCCAAACCTTTTTCATGATATATGGACATCATTTATAAAGTTTTAACAATTAATTTAACAAAACTTTATATATTGCCTAAATAAGTGGAAAAACCACTAAGAAATCTCTTTTATCTAGAAAAACAGAGACAAAAAACGTTTCAAACCTCTTTGACCATCATCATATGTCAGTCAACTATGCATCTATGCATTAAAACAAGATTTTATTTTTTTGAATATTTCTCAAAATATGTGGGTTAACCCCTACGAAAATATTGAGTTTTCAGTAAATAATCTATATACTGAACTTATATTCTTTAGTGTTTTTCAAAAGTTTATACACTTTCTACATATGTATTAATGTATTCCAAACCTTTTTCATGATATATGGACATCATTTATAAACTTTTAACAATTAATTTAACAAAACTTTATATACTGCCTAAATAAGTGGAAAAACCACTAAGAAATCTCTTTTTCTAGAGAAACAGAGACAAAAAAAAGTTTCAAACCTCTTTGACCAGTATCATATGTCAGTGAACTATGCATCTATGCATTAAAATAAGATTTTAATTTTTTTTGAATATTTCTCAAAATATGTGGGTTAACCCCTACGAAAATATTGAGTTTTCGGGAAAATAATCTATATACTGAATTTATATTATTTAGTGTTTTTCAAAAATTTATAAACACATTCTACATATGTATTAATGTATTCCAAACCTTTTTCATGATATATGGACATCATTTATAAAGTTTTAACAATTAATTTAACAAAACTTTATATTCTGCCTAAATAAGTGGAAAAACCACTAATAAATCTCTTTTATCTAGAGAAATAGAGACAAAAAAACGTTTCAAACCTCTTTGACCATCATCATATGTCAGTGAACTATGAATCTATGCATTAAAACAAGATTTTCATTTTTTTGAATATTTCTCAAAATTTGTGGGTTAACCCCTACGAAAATATTGAGTTTTCGGGTAAATAATCTATATACTGAATTTATATTCTTTAGTGTTTTTCAAAAATTTATAAACACATTCTACATATGTATTTATGTATTCCAAACCTTTTTCATGATATATGGACATCATTTATAAAGTTTTAACAATTAATTTAACAAAACTTTATATACTGCCTAAATAAGTGGAAAAACACTAAAAATCTCTTTTATCTAGAGAAATAGAGATAAAAAAACGTTTCAAACCTCTTTGACCATCATCATATGTCAGTGAACTATGCATCCATGCATTAAAACAAGATTTTCATTTTTTGAATATTTCTCAAAATATGTGGGTTAACCCCTACGAAAATATTGAGTTTTCGGGAAAATAATCTATATACTGAATTTATATTCTTTAGTGTTTTTCAAAATCTGATAAACACATTCAACATATGTATTAATGTATTACAAATTTTTTTCATGATATATGGACATCATTTATAAAGTTTTAACAATTAATTTAACAAAACTTTATATACTGCCTAAATAAGTGAAAAAAACACTAAGAAATCTCTTTTATCTAGAGAAACGGAGACAAAAAAAGTTCTAAACCTCTTTGACCATCATCATATGTAAGTGAACTATGCATCTATGATGATATGTTGATATGTTTGAAATTGTGGTAATTTCTCACATATGGATAATAATGATTTTAGACGCTATTTTCATTAGCGATATGACCAAAAATATTACTATTAATGATGATATGACGAATAGTGTTCTTGTTAATGGTGATAATGTTTGAAATTGTTTAATTTTCGGCGTGAATATTTTAGAGTTTTTATATGATGTTTAAAAAAAACTTTTTTTTTTTGCAAAAACTGCATTTTAGTAATAAAACTTTTTAGAAAATATTTTGATTTCTATTGAATTTGATTTTTGAACCTTTTTGTAGTTTTCTAATTTTTATTAATGTTTCTGATGTTTATTTATTGTTAATTATGTTTATTAATTAAAAAAAACTAACATATCACCTTTTTATTCGTAAAAATATTACAATTTTGACTTAATAAATAAATAAACCAAATTGAAGATTTTTTATAAATATAAAAGCTAATTTAAAAGTTTAATATGCTAATTAGATAGATTTAGAGGATGTTATTCAGTGAGTGATTTAAAATTAATTATTAATGTTTTGCAATCCATCAAATTTTAAAATTTTAAGATAGTTTAAGTTGAAGAATTCTAAAATCTTTGCAGTATGCCTTGGATTCTAGGTTCATTCATTTATTCATAAAACTCCATAAAGAATGATTTGAAATCAATTGATAATACAAAGAATTTTAAAATATTTGAAAGTTGAATAACACTGAATTTTGAAAACTTGATTTAAATCATTCATTGAATAAGACTATATTTTAAAACAGAATTTAAAATCATCATTCGAATAACAGTATATTGTTTTTAAATTTAAACTCTACTAAACATCTTTGAATAATACCCCCTTTAAGATTTAAAGTGTGAATGAGTACCACTTTCAAATTTTTATGCAATTTTTCCTCAAGCTAAGATTTAACAATTCAAAAATCTAAAGTTACAGGCTTTATTTTCTGGGCCTTAACGAACAAGCCTCTTAGCCCAACACTCAAAGTAGAGATAAAATAACGTTAAAATCTAAACATTGTAGTGTGGCTAGGGCCTTCCGGCCCAAATTTAATATTTTAGCCCATCAATTTATATGGTATAGCCCATAAACTTCGATAATCGAAAAGGGTAAACCGAACCAATATCCGGTTAGGAGGATGAATCAATAAATTTCTCTCTAATCAGAGAGAGTTGTCTGAAGAGGCAAATAACTCTCAACTCCTTTAGTAGCTTCTTCAGCTTGTTGCTTCTCTGCAACAGCCTTCGATAATCCAAACATCTGGAAACAAATCAAACACCAAGTGATTTATTACAGTTCTGATATGAGGAGGTAAAGAAATGAAGAAAGAGTAGAGAACCTTCTTGATGGTCTTGTTGAAACAGTTCTTGTGATCATCCATGGAGGCATTGATGAATTCATCAATGTGATCCTTGACGTCTTCTAAGAAATTGGCATCATCCTTGACCATCTTTCTACATGAAGACATGGCCGGTTTAGGCGGGTTTTCACCTTGAGTGTTCTGCGTCTCCATTGCTTGTTTGTTAGTCCGTCCTAAAGAGGAACATGTAATGTAAGCTTTGTCTCTAGACGAAATGAATGAACTTTAATCTCAAATGAACACGAATTGATCCAGGACCTAACAGATACAACAAAAACATAAAGCTTATGAACAACAAGAGATAGAGCTTTCTTAACTAATCAGCTCGCAAACAGAAGATTATGAAGAGTCCTACATATTCACTGGTAAACAAAGCTTACAACAAATGAACGATTCCAAAAGTCAATGAAAGATAAGAAGAAAGAATCCTGCAGAGAAGAAACCATAGAGAAGGAACAAACGATTATGTTAGATCACAAACACAGAGGAAACATGTAATCATATGCAGCAATAGTAACACATGTCATGAAACCATACGAATCAAGACAGCGCAAAAACAACAAAAATATGTCGACAGAATGAGATTCAAACACAGAGAAGCACTGAACAGTTGGACATTCAAAACTCACCGATGTGTTTGAATAACTGAACAATTGGAGATTCAGACGGAACTCACCGAGAACGATGACGAATGATGAAGAAGAGTCTGACTTGTGGGAGGAGGATCTCTGCTAAGCTAAGACGTTTGCAATTATTAAATTACTAAACTACCCCTAGTGTAATGCTCTTCTGTTTATTCGGTTTTGGTTAAAACCGTCATTATCTTCAAAACCCTAGACAACCATAGAGAAGAAACAGACATCAAATCTTGAACGGAGATTGTCTCTGATTGAAGAGTTAAGAGTTTCCTCTTCTTCACTCTTCACTTCTGAAACTATCTATCCTCCTCACTTTGAAACAGGTAGTTCGGTCGGATTCGAATCGTGTCATCAAAACATTGCATTTCTCATGTATTCTCTGTTACTCCATGGCAAAAGGTGTATCGAGTTACATAAAGCTTCTACCTTTAGAGTTATTTCAGTGAAGCTTCTTCAAAATGCATCTCCTTTTTCCTCTGCGTCTAGTGTTGTTGAATCATTGGGTTTGAGTAAGAAAGATCGGAGTTCCGTCCTGAATCTTCTCACAAGTTACGGCTTCACAGACACTCAGATCTCAAGGATCATCACCACTTACCCACGACTGCTCACACTCGACGCCGAGACATCCCTTCTTCCAAAGCTTCAAGCTTTACAGTCCAGAGGAGCTTCAACCTCCGAGCTCAC
>MU109023.1:0-12515 GCA_012274485.2 Sinapis alba | reverse complement strand
TCATGAAAGACTCTCCACTTAATAATGGTTCCAAATCAAGCTTCTTACATAGTGAATCATCCTGGTTCGATTAGAACCTTGAAGAACTTTCCATATGTTCAAACAGGCTAAACATTGATATTATGATTAGAAAGTGGAATAACTTCTTCAACATAACTCATATGAGATTTATTATACTTCATGAAAGACTCTCCACTGAATAATGGTTCCAAATAAAGCTTCTTACATAGTGAATCATCCTGGTTCGATTAGAAGCTTGAAGAACTTTTCATATGTCAAAACAGGCTAAACATGAATATCCTGATTAGAAAGTGGAATAACTTCTTCAACATATTTCCTATGAGATTTATTCAACTTCATGAAAGACTCTCCACTGATTAATGGTTCTAAATCAAGCTTCTTACATAGGCGTTGTGTTGAAGAAGTTATTCCACTTTCTAATCATGATATCCATGTTTAGGGTGTTTGGACATATATAAAGTTCTTCAAGCTTCTAATTGAACCAGGATGAATCACTATGTAAGAAACTTTATATCGAACCATTAATCAGTGGAGGGTCTTTCATGAAGTTGAATAAATCTCATAGGAGTTGTGTTGAAGAAGTTATTCCACTTTCTAACCATGATATCCATGTTTAGGGTGTTTGGACATATAACAAGTTCTTAAAGCTTCTAATCGAACCAGGATGAATCACTATGTAAGAAGCTTGATTTGGAACCATTTATCAGTGTAGAGTCTTTCATTAAGTTGAATAAATCTCATAGGAGTTATGTTGAAGAAGTTATTCCACTTTCTAATCATGATATCCATGTTTAGGGTGTTTAGATATATATCAAGTTCTTCAAGCTTCTAATCAAACCAGGATGAATCACTATGTAAGAAGCTTGATTTGGAACCATTATTCAGTGGAGAATCTTTCATGAAGTTGAATAAATCCCATAGGAGTTATGTTGAAGAAGTTATTCCACTTTCTAATCATGATATCCATGTTTAGCCTGTTTGGACATATGGCAAGTTCTTCAAGCTTCTAACCAAACCAGAATGAATCACTATGTAAGAATCTTGATTTGGAACTATTAATCAGTGGAGAGGCTTTCATGAAGATGAATAAATCCCATAGGAGTGGTGTTGAAGAAGTTTTTCCACTTTCTAATCAGGATATCCTTATTTAGCATGTTTGGACATATGGCAAGTTCTTCAAACTTTTGATTGAACCAGGATGGATCACTATGTATGAAGCTTGATTTGGAACTATTAATCAGTGGAGAGTCTTTCATGAAGTTGAACAAATCTCATAGGAGTAATGTTGAAGAAGTTATTCCACTTTCTAATCATGATATCAATGTTGAGGATGTTTAGACATATATCAAGTTCTTCAAGCTTCTAATCGAACCAGGATGAATCACTATGTAAGAAGCTTGATTTGGAACCATTAATAAGTGGAGATTCTTTCATGAAGTTGAATAAATCCTATAGGGGTTATGTTGAAGAAGTTATTACACTTTCTAATAAGGATATCCATGTTTAGCCTGTTTGGACATATGTCAAGTTCTTCAAGCTTCTAATCGAACCAGGATGAATCACTATGTAAGAAGCTTGATTTGAAACCATTGATCAGTGGAGAATCTTTCATGAAGTTGAATATGTCCGATTGGAGTTATGTTGAAGAAGTTATTCTTTTTTCTAATCCGGATATCCATATTTAGCCTGTTTGGACAATGACAAGTTCTTCAAGCTTCTAATCAAACCAGGATGAATCACTATGTAAGAAGCTTGATTTGGAACCATTAAACAGTGGAGAGTCTTTCATGAAGTTTAATAAATCCCATAGGAGTTATGTTGAAGAAGTTATTCCACTTTCTAATAAGGATATCCATGTTTAGCCTGTTTGGACATATGGCAAGTTCTTCAAGCTTCTAATCGAACCAGGATGAATCACTATGCAAGAAGCTTTATTTGGAACCATTAATCAGTGGAGAGTCTTTGATGAAATTGAATAAATCTCATAGGAGTTATGTTGAAGAAGTTATTCCACTTTCTAATCATGATATCCATGTTTAGCCTGTTTGGATATATGGCAAGTTCTTCTAGCTTCTAATCAAACCAGGATGAATCACTATGTAAGAAGCTTGATTTAGAACTATTAATCAGTGGAGAGTTTTTCATGAAGTTGAATAAATCCCATAGGAGTTATGTTGAAGAATTTATTCCACTTTCTAATCATGATATCCATGTTTAGCCTCTTTGGACATTAGCAAGTTCTTCAAGCTTCTAACCGAACCAGGATGAATCACTATGTAAGAATCTTGATTTAGAACTATTAATCAGTGTAGAGTATTTGATGAAGTTTAATAAATCCCATAGGAGTTATGTTGAAGAAGTTATTCCACTTTCTAATCAGGATATCCATATTTAGCCTGTTTGAACATATGGCAAGTTCTTCAAGCTTCTAATCAAACCAGGATGAATCACTATGTAAGAAGCTTGATTTGTAACCACTAATCAGTGGAGAGTCTTTCATGACGTTGAATAAATCCCATAGGAGTTATGTTGAAGAAGTTATTCCAGTTTCTAATAAGGATATCAATGGTTAGCCTGTTTGGACATATGGAAGTTCTTCAAGCTTCTAATCGAACAAGGATGAATGACTTTGTAAGAAGCTTGATTTGGAACCATTAATCATTGAAGAGTGTTTCGTGAATTTGAATAAATTTCCTAGGAGTTATGTTGAAGAAGTTATTCCACTTTCTAATAAGGATATCCATGTTTAGCCTGTTTGGACATATGTCAAGTTCTTCGAGCTTCTAATCGAACCAGGATGAATCACTATGTAAGAAGCTTGATTTGGAACCATTAATCAGTGGAGAGTCTTTCATGAAGTTAAATAAATCCCATAGGAGTTATGTTAAAGAAGTTATTCCACTTTCTAATCATGATGTCCATGTTTAGCCTTTTTGGACATATGGCAAGTTCTTCAAGCTTCCAATCGAACCAGGATGAATCATTATGTAAGAGGCTTGATTTGTAACTATTTATCAGTGGAGAGTCTTTCATGAAGTTGAATAAATCCCATAGGAGTTATGTTGAAGAAGTGATTCCACTTTCTAATCAGGATATCCAAATTTAGCCTGTTTGGACATATGGCAAGTTCTTCAAGCTTCTAATCAAACCCGGATGAATCACTATGTAAGAAGCTTGATTTGGAACCATTAAACAGTGGAAAGTCTTTCATGAAGTTAAATAAGTCCCATAGGAGTTATGTTGAAGAAGTTATTCCACTTTCTAATAAGGATATCCATGTTTAGCCTGTTTGGACATATGACAAGTTCTTCAAGCTTCTAATCGAACCAGGATGAATCACTATGTAAGAAGCTTTATTTGGAACCATTAATCATTGAAGAGTGTTTCATGAATTTGAATAAATTTCCTAGGAGTTATGTTGAAGAAGTTATTCCACTTTCTAATAAGGATATCCATGTTTAGCCTGTTTGGACATATGTCAAGTTCTTCAAGCTTCTAATCGAACCAGGGTGAATCACTATGTAAGAAGCTTGATTTGGAACCATTAATCAGTGGAGAGTCTTTCATGAAGTTAAATAAATCCCATAGGAGTTATGTTAAAGAAGTTATTCCACTTTCTAATCATGATGTCCATGTTTAGCCTATTTGGACATATGGCAAGTTCTTCAAGCTTCTAATCGAACCAGGATGAATCACTATGTAAGAAGATTGATTTGGAACCATTGATCAGTGGAGAGTCTTTCATGAAGTTGAATAAATCCCATTGGAGTTATGTTGAAGAAGTTATTCTACTTTCTAATCAGGATATCCATATTTAGCTTGTTTGGACAATGGCGAGTTCTTGAAGCTTCTAATCAAACCAGGATGAATCACCATGTAAGAAGCATGATTTGGAACCATTAATCAGTGGAGAGTCTGTCATGAAGTTGAATAAATCCCATAAGAGTTATGTTGAATAAGTTATTCCACTTTCTAATAAGGATATCCATGTTTAGCCTATTTGGACATATGGCAAGTTCTTCAAGCTTTTAATCGAACCAGGATGAATTTCTATGTAAGAAGATTAATTTGGAACCATTGATCAGTGAAGAGTCTTTCATTAAGTTGAATAAATCTCATAGGAGTTATGTTGAAGAAGTTATTCCACTTTCTAATCATGATATCAATGTTGAGGGTGTTTAGACATATATCAAGTTCTTCAAGCTTCTAATCGAACCAGGATGAATCACTATGTAAGAAGCTTGATTTGGAACCATTAATAAGTGGAGATTCTTTCATGAAGTTGAATATATCCTATAGGAGTTATGTTGAAGAAGTTATCCCACTTTCTAATAAGGATATCCATGTTTAGCATGTTTGGACATATGTCAAGTTCTTCAAGCTTTTTATCGAACCAGGATGAATCACTATGTAAGAAGCTTGATTTGAAACCATTGATCAGTGGAGAATCTTTCATGAAGTTGAATAAATCCCATTGGAGTTATGTTGAAGAAGATATTCTTTTTCCTAATCAGGATATCCATATTTAGCCTGTTTGGACAATGGCAAGTTCTTCAAGTTCTAATCAAACAAGGATGAATCACTTTGTAAGAAGCTTGATTTGGAACCATTAATCAGTTAAGAATCTTTCATGAAGTTGAATAAATCTCATAGGAGTTATGTTGAAGAAGTTATTCCACTTTCTAATCATGATATCCATGTTTAGCCTGTTTGGATATATGGCAAGTTCTTCTAGCTTCTAATCAAACCAGGATGAATCACTATGTAAGAAGCTTGATTTAGAACTATTAATCAGTGGAGAGTTTTTCATGAAGTTGAATAAATCCCATAGGAGTTATGTTGAAAAATTTATTCCACTTTCTAATCATGATATCCATGTTTAGCCTCTTTGGACATATGTAAAGTTCTTCACGCTTCTAATCGAACCAGGATGAATCACTATGTAAGAAGCTTAATTTGAAACCATTGATCAGTGGAGAATCTTTCATGAAGTTGAATATGTCCGATTGGAGTTATGTTGAAGAAGTTATTCTTTTTTCTAATCAGGATATCCATATTTAGCCTGTTTGAACATATGGCAAGTTCTTCAAGCTTCTAATCAAACCAGGATGAATCACTATGTAAGAAGCTTGATTTGTAACCACTAATCAGTGGAGAGTCTTTCATGAAGTTGAATAAATCCCATAGGAGTTATGTTGAAGAAGTTATTCCAGTTTCTAATAAGGATATCAATGGTTAGCCTGTTTGGACATATGGAAGTTCTTCAAGCTTCTAATCGAACAAGGATGAATGACTTTGTAAGAAGCTTGATTTGGAACCATTAATCATTGAAGAGTGTTTCATGAATTTGAATAAATTTCCTAGGAGTTATGTTGAAGAAGTTATTCCACTTTCTAATAAGAATATCCATGTTTAGCCTGTTTGGAAATATGGCAAGTTCTTCAAGCTTCTAATCGAACTAGGATGAATCACTATGTAAGAAGCTTGATTTGGAACCATTAATCAGTGGAGATTCTTTCATGAAGTTGAATAAATCCTATAGGAGTTATGTTGAAGAAGTTATTTCACTTTCTAATCAGGATATCCATGTTTAGCATGTTTGGACATATGACAAGTTCTTCAAGCTTCTAATCGAACCAGGATGAATCACTATGTAAGAGGCTTGATTTGGAACTATTAATCAGTGGAGAGTCTTTCATGAAGTTGAATAAATCCCATAGGAGTTATGTTGAAGAAGTGATTCCACTTTCTAATCAGGATATCCAAATTTAGCCTGTTTGGACATATGGCAAGTTCTTCAAGCTTCTAATCAAACCCGGATGAATCACTATGTAAGAAGCTTGATTTGGAACCACTAATCAGTGGAGAGTCTTTCATGAAGTTGAATAAATCCCATAGGAGTTATGTTGAAGAAGTTAATCCACTTTCTAATAAGGATATCCATGTTTAGCCTGTTTGGACATATGACAAGTTCTTCAAGCTTCTAATCGAACCAGGATGAATCACTATGTAAGAAGCTTTATTTTGAACCAATAATCAGTGGAGAGTCTTTCATGAAGTTGAATAAATCTCATAGGCGTTGTGTTGAAGAAGTTATTCCACTTTCTAATCATGATATCCATGTTTAGGGTGTTTGGACATATATAAAGTTCTTCAAGCTTCTAATCGAACCAGGATGAATCACTATGTAAGAAACTTTATATCGAACCATTAATCAGTGGAGAGTCTTTCATGAAGTTGAATAAATCTCATAGGAGTTGTGTTGAAGAAGTTATTCCACTTTTTAACCATGATATCCATGTTTAGGGTGTTTGGACATATAACAAGTTCTTCAAGTTTCTAATCGAACCAGGATGAATCACTATGTAAGAAGCTTGATTTGGAACCATTTATCAGTGAAGAGTCTTTCATTAAGTTGAATAAATCTCATAGGAGTTATGTTGAAGAAGTTATTCCACTTTCTAATCATGATATCCATGTTTAGGGTGTTTAGATATATATCAAGTTCTTCAAGCTTCTAATCAAACCAGGATGAATCACTATGTAAGAAGCTTGATTTGGAACCATTATTCAGTGGAGAATCTTTCATGAAGTTGAATAAATCCCATAGGAGTTATGTTGAAGAAGTTATTCCACTTTCTAATCATGATATCCATGTTTAGCCTGTTTGGACATATGGCAAGTTCTTCAAGCTTCTAACCAAACAAGGATGAATCACTATGTAAGAATCTTGATTTGGAACTATTAATCAGTGGAGAGGCTTTCATGAAGTTGAATAAATCCCATAGGAGTGGTGTTGAAGAAGTTTTTTCACTTTCTAATCAGGATATCCATATTTAGCCTGTTTGGACATATGGCAAGTTCTTCAAACTTTTGATTGAACCAGGATGAATCACTATGTATGAAGCTTGATTTGGAACTACTAATCAGTGGAGAGTCTTTCATGAAGTTGAATAAATCTCATAAGAGTAATGTTGAAGAAATTATTCCACTTTCTAATCATGATATCAATGTTGAGGATGTTTAGACATATATCAAGTTCTTCAAGCTTCTAATCGAACCAGGATGAATCACTATGTAAGAAGCTTGATTTGGAACCATTAATAAGTGGAGATTCTTTCATGAAGTTGAATAAATCCTATAGGAGTTATGTTGAAGAAGTTATTCCACTTTCTAATAAGGATATCCATGTTTAGCCTGTTTGGACATATGTCAAGTTCTTCGAGCTTCTAATCGAACCAGGATGAATCACTATGTAAGAAGCTTAATTTGAAACCATTGATCAGTGGAGAATCTTTCATGAAGTTGAATATGTCCGATTGGAGTTATGTTGAAGAAGTTATTCTTTTTTCTAATCAGGATATCCATATTTAGCCTGTTTGGACAATGGCAAGTTCTTCAAGCTTCTAATCAAACCAGGATGAATCACTATGTAAGAAGCTTGATTTGGAACCATTAAACAGTGGAGACTCTTTCATGAAGTTTAATAAATCCCATAGGAGTTATGTTGAAGAAGTTATTCCACTTTCTAATAAGGATATCCATGTTTAGCCTGTTTGGACATATGGCAAGTTCTTCAAGTTCTAATCAAACAAGGATGAATCACTTTGTAAGAAGCTTGATTTGGAACCATTAATCAGTTAAGAATCTTTCATGAAGTTGAATAAATCTCATAGGAGTTATGTTGAAGAAGTTATTCCACTTTCTAATCATGATATCCATGTTTAGCCTGTTTGGATATATGGCAAGTTCTTCAAGCTTCTAATCAAACCAGGATGAATCACTATGTAAGAAGCTTGATTTAGAACTATTAATCAGTGGAGTGTCTTTTATGAAGTTGAATAAATCCCATAGGAGTTATGTTGAAGAAGTTATTTCACTTTCTAATCATGATATCCATGTTTAGCCTGTTTGGACATTATCAAGTTCTTCAAGCTTCTAACCGAACCAGGATTAATCACTATGTAAGAATCCTTATTTAGAACTATTATTCAGTAGAGAGTCTTTCATGAAGTTGAATAAATCCCATAGGAGTTATGTTGAAGAAGTTATTCCACTTTCTAATCAGGATATCCATATTTAGCATGTTTGAACATATGGCAAGTTCTTCAAGCTTCTAATCAAACCATGATGAATCACTATGTAAGAAGCTTGATTTGGAACTACTAATCAGTGGAGAGTCTTTCATGAAGTTGAATAAATCCCATAGGAGTTATGTTGAAGAAGTTATTCCACTTTCTAATCATGATATCCATGTTTAGCCTGTTTGGACATTAGCAAGTTCTTCAAGCTTCTAACCGAACCAGGATGAATCACTATGTAAGAATCTTGACTTAGAACTATTAATCAGTGGAGAGTCTTTCATGAAGTTGAGTAAATCCCATAGGAGTTATGTTGAAGAAGTTATTCCACTTTCTAATCAGGATATCCATATTTAGCCTGTTTGAACATATGGCAAGTTCTTCAAGCTTCTAATCAAACCATGATGAATCACTATGTAAGAAGCTTGATTTGGAACCACTAATCAGTGGAGAGTCTTTCATGAAGTTGAATAAATCCCATAGGAGTTATGTTGAAGAAGTTATTCCACTTTCTAATCATGATATCCATGTTTAGCCTGTTTGGACATTAGCAAGTTCTTCAGGCTTCTAACCGAACCAGGATGAATCACTATGTAAGAATCTTGATTTAGAACTATTAATCAGTGGAGAGTCTTTCATGAAGTTGAAGAAATCCCATAGGAGTTATGTTGAAGAAGTTATTCCACTTTCTAATTAGGATATCCATATTTAGCCTGTTTGAACATATGGCAAGTTCTTCAAGCTTCTAATCAAACCATGATGAATCACTATGTAAGAAGCTTGATTTGGAACCACTAATCAGTGGAGAGTCTTTCATGAAGTTGAATAAATCCCATAGGAGTTTTGTTGAAGAAGTTATTCCAGTTTCTAATAAGGATATCCATGGTTAGCCTGTTTGGACATATTGAAGTTCTTCAAGCTTCTAATCGAACAAGGATGAATGACTTTGTAAGAAGCTTGATTTGAAACCATTAATCATTGAGGAGTGTTTCATGAATTTGAATAAAGTTCCTAGGAGTTATGTTGAAGAAGTTATTCCACTTTCTAATAAGAATATCCATGTTTAGCCTGTTTGGAAATATGTCAAGTTCTTCAAGCTTCTAATCGAACCAGGATGAATCACAATGTAAGAAGCTTGATTTGGAACCATTAATCAGTGGAGATTCTTTCATGAAGTTGAATAAATCCTATAGGAGTTATGTTGAAGAAGTTATTCCACTTTCTAATCAGGATATCCATGTTTAGCATGTTTGGACATATGGCAAGTTCTTAAAGCTTCTAATCAAACGAGGATGAATCACTATGTAAGAGGCTTGATTTGGAACTATTAATAGTGAGGAGTCTTTCATGAAGTTGAATAAATCCCATAGGAGTTTTGTTGAAGAAGTTATTCCACTTTCTAATCTTGATATCCATGTTTAGCATGTTTGGACATATGGAAACTTATTCAAGCTTCTTATCGAACAAGGATGAATCACTTTGTAAGAAGTTTGATTTGGAACCATTAATCAGTGAAGAGTCTTTCATGAAGTTGAATAAATCTCATAGGAGTTATGTTGAAGAAGTTATTCCACTTTCTAATCATGATATCCATATTTAGCCTGTTTGGACATATGGCTAGTTCTTCAAGCGTTTTAAGCAACCAAGTATGAATCACTTTGTAAGAAGCTTGATTTGGAACCATTAATCAGTGAAGAGTCTTTTATGAAGTTGAATAAATCTCAGAGGAGTTATGTTGAAGAAATTATTCCACTTTCTAATAAAGATATCCATGTTTAGCTTTTTTGGACATATGGCAAGTTCTTCAAGTTCTAATAAAACAAGGATGAATCACTTTGTAAGAAGCTTGATTTGGAACCATTAATCAGTGAAGAGTCTTTCATGAATTTGAATAAATTTCATAGGAGTTATGTTGAAGAAGTTATTCCACTTTCTAATAAGGATATCCATGTTTAGCCTGTTTGGACATATGTCAAGTTCTTCAAGCTTCTAATCAAACCAGGATAAATCACTATGTAAGAAGCTTGATTTGGAACCATTAATCAGTGGAGAGTCTTTCATGAAGTTGAAAAAATCCCATAGGAGTTATGTTAAATAAGTTATTTTACTTTCTAATCAGGATATCCATGTTTAGCCTGTTTGGACATATGAAATGTTCTTCAAGCTTCTAATCGAACCAGGATGAATCACTATGTAAGAAGCTTGATTTGGAACCATTGATCAGTGGAGAGTCTTTCATTAAGTTGAATAAATCCCATTGGAGTTATGTTGAAGAAGTTATTCTACTTTCTAATCAGGATATCCATATTTAGCCATTTTGGACAATGGCAAGTTCTTCAAGCTTCTAATCAAACCAGGATGAATCACTATGTAAGAAGCTTGATTTGGAACCATTAAACAGTGGAGAGTCTTGCATGAAGTTGAATAAATCCCATAGGAGTTATGTTGAAGAAGTTATTGCACTTTCTAATAAGGATATCCATGTTTAGCTTCTTTGGACATATGACAAGTTCTTCAAGTTCTAATCAAACAAGGATGATTCACTTTGTAAGAAGCTTGATTTGGAACCATTAATAAGTTAAGAGTCTTTCATGAAGTTGAATAAATCTCATAGGAGTTAGGTTGAAGATGTTATTCCACTTTCTAATCATGATATCCATGTTTAGCCTGTTTGGACATTAGCAAGTTCTTCAAGCTTCTAACCGAACCAGGATGAATCACTATGTAAGAAGCTTGATTTAGAACTATTAATCAGTGGAGAGTCTTTCATGAAGTTGAATAAATCCCATAGGAGTTATGTTGAAGAATTTATTCCACTTTCTAATCAGGATATCCATATTTAGCATGTTTGGACATATGTCAAGTTCTTCAAGCTTCTAATCGAATCAGGATTAATCACTATGTAAGAAGCTTGATTTGGAACCATTAATCAGTGGAGAGTCTTTCATGAAGTTGAATAAATCCCATAAGAGTTATGTTAAAGAAGTTATTCCACTTTCTAATAAGGATATCCTTGTTTAGCCTGTTTGGACATATGTCAAGTTCTTCAATCTTCTAATCGAACCAGGGTGAATCACTATGTAAGAAGATTGATTTGGAGCCATTGATCAGTGGAGAGTCTTTCATGAACTTGAATAAATCCCATTGGAGTTATGTTGAAGAAGTTATTCTACTTTCTAATAAGGATATCCATATTTAGCTTGTTTGGACAATGGCAAGTTCTTCAAGCTTCTAATCAAACCAGGATGAATCACTATGTAAGAAGCTTGATTTGGAACCATTAATCAGTGGATAGTATTTCATGAAGTTGAATAAATCCCATAGGAGTTATCTTGAAGAAGTTATTCCACTTTCTAATAAGGATATCCATGTTTAGCTTGTTTGGACATATGACAAGTTCTTCAAGCTTTTGATTGAACCAGGATGAATCACCATGTAATAAACTTGATTTGGGACTATTAATCAGTGGAGAGCCTTTCATGAAGTTGAATAAATCCCATAGGAGTTATGTTGAAGAAGTTATTCCACTTTCTAATCAGGATATCCATATTTAGCCTGTTTGGACATATGACAAGTTCTTCAAGCTTCTAATCAAACCCGGATGAATCACTATGTAAGAAGCTTGATTTGGAACCACTAATCAATGGAGAGTCTTTCATGAAGTTTAATAAATCACATAAGAGTTATGTTGAAGAAGTTATTCCACTTTCTAATCAGGATATCCATGTTTAGCCTGTTTGGACATGTGGCAAGTTATACAAGCTTCTAATCAAACAAGGATAAATGACTTTGTAAGAAGCTTGATTTGGAACCATTAATCAGTGAAGAGTCTTTCAAGAATTTGAATAAAGATCATAGTAGTTATGTTAAAGAAGTTATTCCACTTTCTAATAAGGATATCCATGTTTAGCATGTTTGGACATATGTCAAGTTCTTCAAGCTTCGAATCGAACCAGGATGAATCACTATGTAAGAAGCTTGATTTGGAACCATTAATCAGTGGAGATTCTTTCATGAAGTTGAATAAATACCATAGGATTTATGTTAAAGAAGTTATTCCATTTTCTAATCAGGTTATCCATATTTAGCATGTTTGGACATATGGCAAGTTCTTCAAGCTTCTAATCGAACCAGGATGAATCACTATGTAAGAAGCTTGATTTGGAACCATTAATCAGTGGAGACTCTTTCATGACGATGAATAAATCCCCTAGTAAACACTTTTGTGTTTGTAGAGTGTGAATCTAAATCTGATAGAAAGAGATTAAGAGAATAGAGAGAATAGAGAGAATAGAGAGAGTAGAGAGAATAGAAACTCAAGACTTCATTACTTTGATTCAGATGAGAGCTTACAAGGTATAAAGAGAATACAATCATGTCTAGGTTCAATTAATTCAACCTAGACCTATAAGC
>MU109021.1:0-20191 GCA_012274485.2 Sinapis alba | reverse complement strand
AGGAAGGCTGGATAAATTACCATGTATCCTTTGGGAGCTATAGTGATAATGCAAACAGTGAGATGTCCAGTAGTTAATCCCAAAACAGAAATGAGCATTATCATCCATCCTTTATCACCATATTTCGCGGTGAAGTAGAAAGCCGGAACAAGAAGATAACGGGACAAAACCACAATGGTTAGAGCTTTTCTATTCTCAATGTTCATCCATTTCACCAGCGGCAAGTACCTCCCAACCAAGTCCCAAAAATTGTACACTGCTACTAGGATAAGCGCGTACCAAGTGCCTAACCCGTGTTGTCCCGTGTTCTCATATAAGAACCCCGGAAAAATGGATAGTGTCAAAACATAGATGAGGAATAGATTCACTGCATGGTCTATGTTTTGAAGCAATAAGTCTTTTTTGCTGAGCCTTTGATTCTTGGAATCATAATTAGTCTACATAGAAAATCAGGAATATAAACAAGAGAAATTCCTTTGGATAGCCCATTTTAGTTTGTTTGTCACAAAAATAGTTTTTAAGGAAGAAAATGACCAAAATGTTTTTTTTAGAAGCTAAAAAAATCATTTATATGCATTTATACCCTTAGGGTTAACTAATTTGCACTTTAGGGTTTAGAGTTAAGGGGTGGGTTTGGGGTTAGGGTTTCAAATTTCAAAAAAAAAATTAAAAAAAATCAAAATTTCAAAAAAAAAGAGTCTATTTTGGTTATTTTATTTTTTAGGGCTATTTTGGTGACAAAAACTTAAAAAGACTATTTAAGAGAATTGCCCTATAAACAATTTAAGAAATATAATATTTATTAAATCAATAAGATGTTTAATACTTAGTAGTAGGAATATAAACAATTTAGGGTTTTTAGTGATTTAAACCTCTAACTATTTTTAAATCGGATAAATAACTTCCAACTAAAATTTTATGTTTTTAAACCTCCAATTATTAAATCGTTAATGTCGTTAACCTTCTGTTAATAAAATTGTTTTTTTCTTAACAGAGACCCTTTAAATCAAAATGCAGCGTTTCATATAATAACAAAACGATACGAAATTTTTATAATCAATAAATATTTTAGTGATTTAAACCCCCAACTATTTTAAAATTGGATGAAAAACCTCCAACTAAAACTTTACGTTTTTAAACCCTCAACTATTAAACCTTTAATGCATTTAACCCTCAGTAAACAAAGTCATTTTTTTCTGAACGAAGAACTATTAAATTGAAACACATAGATTCATGTAATACATAAACAACATGAAATGCTTAAAACCCCCTTATATCAATGGCAATCATAATTCATCCTCAAATATAAAAAAAAAATTAGAGAATTCTTTTTCTTTTTCAAGAACCATTAGAGGGTAATATAAGTCAAAAAGTTGTGTTGTTTCTAATTCTAAGTTAAGTAAATGAATATGAGAGAAATAATTAGAATTAGAAACAACACAACTTTTTGATTTATATTACCATCTGATAGTTCTTGAAAAAGAAAAAAGAACTCTCTAGTTTTTTATATTTGAGGATGAATTGTCATTGTCATTGCCATTGATGCAAGTGGGTTTTAAATATTTTGTGTCGTTTATGTGATTACATGAAACTCTGTTTCAATTTAATAGTTCTCCGTTCAGAAAAAATGACTTTGTTTAATGAGGGTTAAAGGCATTAAATGTTAATAGTTGAGGGTTTTCCATCCGATTTAAAAATAGTTGGAGGTTTAAATTACTAAAATATTTATTGATTATAAGAATTTCGTGTCATTTTGTGATTATATGAAATGCTGCGTTTTGATTTAACGGGTCTCCGTTACGAAAAAACGATTTTGTTAACGGAAAGTTAACGACATTAACGGTTTAATAGTTGAAGGTTTAAAAACATAAAATTTTAGTTGGAGGTTTTTTATTCGATTTAAAAATAGTTGGAGGTTTAAATCACTAAAATCCCAACAATTTAAGAAATATAAAGTTGAGGGTTTGTTTTACGATTCATTTTTAGTTGAGGGGTTTTATTACTAAAAATCCTTAAAAAAAACTATTAAGAAGGAAAATATGTCTGAGGAATCCAAAAGTTACCAAATCTGCTTGATTCTGGATACCAGCAGCAGCAAGATCAGCAGCAACAGTTTTGGATCCTTCTGAAGCGGCTTTGCTGCGGTAGTACTTAACGATGGGTAGTTTTGGGAATATGTAAGCGTACAGTATCACACATAGCAATTCTATGAACGTTGAAATTGCTAAGAATATCACTACAAAAGAAGAAAAATGCAATAAATGAAACTTTAGACAGACATACATACTGAGGGCATGATTATTGCGGAGGGTTAGAGTGTGGTTCTTAACGTAATATAAGAACCGTTTTTTAATTTTAACTAAAAAAATTAAGAGACGGTTCTTATATTACGCTAAAAACCACGTCCTAAGAACCTTGCAATATCCCCAATCTCTTAACCGGGATTCTTATATCTCTTATTAAGAACTCCGGTTAAAAGACAAGGGATAATGATTTCTTTACTTCTAATAGATATTATAATTTTTTTTGGATATGAGATATTCCAAAAATGTTAAACTTACTTGCTCCTTTTCTTAGACTGTCGTTTGATTTCTCGAAGACTGCTTTAGTTATAAGCCTAAGCGCTGTGGTTAGACCTCCAGATAGAGCCGAACCGGCCATGAGTGACTACAAAGAAGCATGCAAGATAATTTATATCTAAACAAATTTTCTAAACGAAAGAACTCAAATATGTTAGAACTGATTAAATTAACCTGCATGATTTCAGGGCACATTAAAGATAAATCACCGATCAGTCCTCCTTTAACAGTAGCGTCCGCGATTCCAAATGAGGCAACGATTTTGCATAAACCTATATAAGGTCCGATTCCACCGTGTCCTTTTGTTGTAAAATCCAACTGTTTTTTTAATTTCTTAGAGTCTTGAGTCCATAATCAAAGTTCAGTGCTAATAAAAATATTAATGTAAGATTAAGGCTTTAAATATAAACTTACGACTATGAGCAAGAATGTGGATATTGTGAATAGAGTGTAACCAATTAGGATTCGTTTTCGAGTATTGATTTTTGATTCGTGGTATGCGAGAATGGCGATTGTTGCAACCGCAAATGGTTGGTATATAAGTGGTAGAACCCTTGAAGGATGATAAGTCTACAAGATACTGGTCAATGGTGAGTATTTAAGTCGTGGCTACCGGAAGAATAATTTAAAAGAATCTCCTAAAACAATTCGATCAAAAAAAAAATCTCCTAAACATCATTTACCAAATGACTGATTATATGTCTTCAACACAATCATTTTTAAAAAAAAATGATGATATCACCTATTCATAAATATGACTTATATCTAATTATGATAATCATGACTTATAATAGTTATAACACAAAATTTAACTATAAAATTCAAATATAAGATATTAATGATATAGTCATTGCCATAATTTAAAAAACTAAGCAATAATAATTTAAATTTATAAAATAGAAATTAATAAATAAATAGCAAATAAAAATATTTCTCGGGAGGCACATTTATAAATCAATAAAAGTTAAAATTTTACAAAATATAATATAATACTTAAAATAGTTTTTATTTTAATTAGGCAAACATAACATTTTTATTCTTTTCTGAAGTCTTTAAAATCTATATTTATCAATAACCAAAACAAAAAACAAATTTGAGTATGGGAATTAACCAAACCGGGAAAACTTGGTAGTAGTAATCTGCGATAGTGAGCATACTGTTCCAAGAAACAAGACCTCCGATTCCAAGAATTGAGCAAACCACCATTGCTTGATACTTCCCCTGTTTTGTGAAGTCACAATATAAACAAGAATCTGAGGGAAAAACATTGAAAGATCTTGGTTTAGGATCTGAGATTTGGGTTCTGGAAACTTACCTGAAGCTTCTCAGGAGCGTGATCCACCATTTTATAATAGTTCAGGATCTAAAAAGAACATAATCCTGTTTCAAGACTCAAGAACTGGATCTAACCCAAGATGTTTGTATCTTTTTTCTTTTATGGTGCTAAAGCTACAGATACTTACTTGGAACTCAGTACATGTGAGGGATTGCAGAGTCAACGACTTGCTGTTTTTAAGCATTCATGTCTATTCAAAACAAAGATTCTTGAAACATGGAGATCAGTGTGCAAATTATAGGAGTTTAAGATTTGACAGCAAATTTGAGAGGTTAGAATAAGACTTAGAGCCCTGCCCTTGTTTTACAATAATAAATAAATAAGACTCAAAATTTTGGCATACCCTAAGGTCTAATGTTTGGTTTGGCAACGTTTTTTCCACTTCCATTATATGTGATCGCCTTTTACGTCGATTTAACACAACTAGAAACTTTAACAAAAAAAGAAGAAAAAAGGTTAGAGAAATGAAATAAAACTCAAAATAAAATAAATTAATATAATATAAACATAAAATCATTTAAAGTTTGAAAGGTTTTTAGTTTCAGTATTTGGTGGACTTGATAACAGTGTAATCCAAATCTAAAAGAGAAAAAAAGAAAAATCTCCAAGCAAAGTCCAGGAACAATGGCCATTTCATCAGATAATACTATTTAATGAGTTATGTAAATTAGCACATATATTAAGTTAATCAGTGCTAATTTTTATACTAATCGTTACTAGTGTGGTTTAGTAGTCAAAGTTTAAAGGTTTTTGCACTATATCTGAAGTTTGATTTATAAAAAAAATGTAATTTTTGCAGATTATATAGGATGCAATTATTATTGAAAATGTTAGAGTGTTTCAACCAGAAACACCCATTGTAAGAATATGATGCGGAAGATGATGTCCATCAAAAATGTTGCACATGTAACATTGTATCAATTCAAAAGTTATGAAAAAACGACATCGTAAAACTGTTGTCTGTTATTTTTAATGTCATAGATATTAAATATAGTTGATTATTATATATAACAGAAATAAAAAGTTTTATGATAATATATTTTACGAGTTGACAAGTATTACAAATAAATACTTGGATAATATTTCAGTATTTAGTACTATATTTGTTTTAGAAGAAGAAGAAAAATATCAGCACTATAAAATAAAGGAGATGTGTGAGAGATGTTTATCGAGGATCTCTTAGGGTGAATCTCTTAGCGAGATTTAAAAGACCGTCTTTTAAATCTCGCTAAGAAATTCACCCTAAAAGACGTCTCTTAACTTTTTTTTAGTTAAAAGTTAAAAGATCGTCTTTTAAATCTCGCTAAGAAATCCACCCTAAAAGATCCTTGATAAACATGCTCATGATAAAATACAAAAAAATACCGTAATAGTTTTACTATTATTAAAGTATGGCATTCATTAGCAACAGCTTCGTCTACTTCCCACCAATACATATCGACGTCATACTTTTTCTTTTAATAAAGGGCTATTGACGTCATACTTGTGAAGCCAATTTCAAAATTAAGTATTATCATATATATATTAATGTTTTAAATGAATCTGAAAAAGATAATTCTTTTTGGGTAATTCTTTGGGTGACCATCCAATAATTGCTTAAGATTTACAAACAACTGTTGGTTTATGATTCACTTGAAGAAGCTTAAAGGAAGGAAGAGAGTGTAGAAGGAAACAAGGAAAGAGCCAGTCTCGTGTGGCAAACACTCTAGCCCAGCAAGAAGGTTTCAAAGAGGGAAGCTTTAGTGGTTCACGTGAGAAACACGTGAGTATATATCTTCTTGTTTACGAGTGTGATTATAAAAGCTGCGAAGCTTGTTTCTTCTGGGTTCTTGACGCGAGAGAGAGATAGTGAGAGAGAGAAACAGATTGTATCAAAGAGGTTGATACTTTCAGATTAGGGTTTGGGTTTCTCGGGGTTTCTCAGTTCTTTTCTCATCTTCTTCTCCTTCTTCCTTGTAAACCGGTTGGTATGTAATCGGTGGTGAGTGATGCGTTGTACAACCACACCGGAGGTGCTTTCCGGTTCATCTATCGAACTTGGGGATCGAAAGATCCTAACCGGACGTAGCGGTTTGTTAACACCGTGAACCGGGTTATATCGATGTGTTCTTTGGTTC
Organism: Sinapis alba; assembly: GCA_012274485.2. Taxonomy (NCBI): domain Eukaryota; kingdom Viridiplantae; phylum Streptophyta; class Magnoliopsida; order Brassicales; family Brassicaceae; genus Sinapis; species Sinapis alba. The sequence goes on along the minus strand of MU109021.1, from coordinate 14,159 downwards.
AAGCTCGAGCTCGTGGTTCTCGAAGCTTATCAATGGCGACTGAAGGTTATTTGATTCTCAACAAGTGGTATCAGAGCTCAGGCTCTTCGATTGATTGGATTCAGCGGCAAGTTCGAATTCAAGAAAGGAAGAATCAATGTTTGGTCAATGAGGAACATCGTAGGAGGAAGCGATATGAGATTCTTGATAACAGAGTGATCAAGAAGATTTCACAGAAGGAGTGGAAGATCACTGGTAACAGAATCAGGGGCATCACTAGGTTAAGGAAGAAGAAGAAGAGAGCATCTATTCACGGGTGAAATTGGAGAAAGAAGTATTTACGAGACGTATCTGTAGGATCGTGCGAGTTCTGGTTTGCAAAATCAGAAGTCTGTAAGTTAAGTTCTCCAAGAATATGTGAGTTCTTTGTTGATATGAGGTTCCAAAGACTCACAAGTGAAGATGTGTATCGCTCAAGGATGGAGTGTTCAAGAGGCTAAAGAAGAACAATAAACGAGGAGTTTTTTGTTCTTAAGTTCTACTGAAGTAATCAGTTCGAAGTTGATATAGAGTGAAGCTGGTCTACAACGTCAAGGTTATGATCAGAAGGGGCTTAGTTCTGGATTATTGGATTAAGGTCATGTTTCAGAACTGCGTTATCAACTTTGAAGACTCAAATTTTCTGGGCACTTGGTTTTGGTTTCCGCTGCAGTCACAAAGGTTTTGTGTGGCGCTTGTATGGAGTTGTTTTCTGGTCACTGGTCTGCTAGTAGGATTGGAATCTTGGTTAGATCACAGGGTATGCATTCTGGTTCTCTTCAAAAGATAGCTCAAGGTTCGGGTCTGGTGTCAGATTGTGCGTCGGGTATATCTATTTGTTTGAGTTAAGTGCAGGCGGAAGTGTGGTTCTAAGATGACTAAAGGATAGTATTTGATGGCATATGTGGATCTCAAGTCTAAGGGACGCCTTAGAGGTTTGATTGTGTGTGCATCTGGTGCTATTTGGAGGTTGGTTAAGGTTTCATGATTCAAGATTAAAGGAGGAGCAGATGGGTACAGAAACAAGTTCATAAATCTGTTGGTAATTGGACAGGTTAAAGGTTATGAGGAAAATCAGTGTGGGATCAGGTTTGAGAGGTTTCAGTTTGAAGAATCAGTCTCAAGAGAAGGATTTAAATTCATATGAATCTAAGAAGCTTAAGTGTTGATGATCAAAAGGGACAAAAGGATCATCATGTAGTGTATTGCAGTCTAGAAAATCCAAAGGAAAATGGATTAGACAGAAATATGTGATGTTGTTTATCAGTGTCATAAGTCTGCTAACAACAGATGGGTTTCTTCTCTAGCATGAACGAGTAAAGAGGTTCTAAAAGGAGAAGGCAGAGAGTGTTATCAGTATCAAGTAGAAGCAAGCTGGAGTAATGAGGTTAACAGTTTGCAGGATCAGTAATGGCACTGGTAAGAGTATGAGGAAGAAGCTCTTGTGGCGCGTTTGGAGTAACTGAGTAAAGCTCATGTTAGAGCTCATGTTACACAAGGAAGATGTGCCTTAACTTGACCGGAAGGATGATAAACTCTTGGTGAAAGCTGATGGCAAAATCAGTGTCGTGGAACCAAGTTAGAAGCAAATTGGTTTCTGGTTCGTAAGATTCAGAAGACGTGAATCTAAGGAAGATGGATAAACTGACAATGGAGAAGCTCAGACATGGAAGACTCAAGGGTTCAAGCTCTACACACCATTTCTCATGTTTTACTCACTGATGGTACCTTAGCATAGTTTTGCGAGTGGAAAATTAAACTCGTGGCTCAGGTTTCAGTGGCTCACACAGGGAGTTTCTACAGAGAACAAGAGGCGATGTTCTCTAGATAAAACTGAAGGAACATCAGTGTTTCTGGCTTAGTTCATTCATTAGGGAAGTTTCAGAAAAGCCATTCTAAGGTGAGTTGAGGTCTCAATAATGAGAATGGTGCAGTGTTTGAGATCACTGTACGAGACACTAGTTCTGATAAGTTCAAGTCAGAAAGGGATGTGCGGTTGAGATGAGTGAGCTGAGGCTTAAAGCATCTTAGTGCTTGATCAGTGTGAAGAAAGAAAGCAACGTTCGGGAGCTTAGAGGAAGCTAAAGTCATTGCTGAGTTTTCTGGTTTCAAAGGTTAAATTTGAATGATTCCAGTGTGGTGAAACGTTGTTGTAAAAGGCTTGACATAAGATCAAGGAGGAAGCCAGAAGTAGTGTGATACAACAATGAGAGTCAAGGTGTCAATTACTCTCAGGGATACAATCACCCAAAAGGAGAATGTTCATAACATTCGCAGCTGACTGGAGAACGTGTATACTACAAGGTCTGAGGCGTGTTATCAAGCAATAATCAGTGGTTAATAAATCTGATATACAAGCATACACATGGAGGTTCACGAGGAATGAAGCTACATGTGAGAATCAAAGTTGAGGTCTGGTTAAGTTTTGGTTCATGTGAAGTCTGGTTTCTACATGGTTTGTAGTGCACACCAACAGCATGCACAGGTTATCTAGATTCTGGTTGGTTCTCTGTGGTAAGGTGAACAGTGTGTCAAGTGCAGACACTTGTCATCATCAGATTGAAGCTCAACCAGGTGTATATGCAGATGGAATATAAGGGTTCAACGGTTATTGGATAATGAGGGGTGTGTGATCAATCAGTCAGAGATGTGTTCATCAAAAAGGGATGCACTACAGAGACGTGATTACAGAGACGCCGAGGCAGATAAAATAGAAGACATAGTTCAAGGTGGAGTCAGCTCATCAGGGTATGGTTCCTGGAAAGCATGTCACAGAGTTCTCAAAGGAAGCAATTGGAAGAGGCAAGGATCAATGTTGTTGGGCTGTCTCAAGGGAAATGCTTCAAGGAGTGTCAGCGTTTGTTGCTGCTTATAGCAGGGATGTTCAAGCAGATGTTAAAAAAAATATCAGGGGCAAGGTATTTTTTCTGGAGTTGATGGACAGAAAGGTTCTCAGTAGAATCTGAGAAGGGAAAGGTGCAGGTACCAAGGATTGGTGAAGTGTTGCAGGTCAACATAATATATGTTCTTTGATACAGAAAAAGGGTCTCATGGTTTGTCACAGGTGGTGTGAGTTTGAGACAATTGCAGAAGCACATCGTGAGCTCAAGTAATCAAGTTTGATGTGGAACATGCTGTATGGAAATATCTCAGGATCATTGCATTATTTGTTGATGAGAGATATGGTTTAAAATAGAACAAGCAGTGGAGTGAAAACTGCTGGTACCGATCTAATTGCTCAGGAAATTAGACAAGGATTTGGTGTCTAAAGATATTCACAACAAGGTGGAGTTGTGAAGGGTTTTTGGTCGACGTTCAGCAACGGTTCAAGACGGAGTCAAGGCTGAATGGCAAAAACAGATGGCTGAGTATATAGTGAAGCAAACAGAGATCCAAAGACAAGTGATAATGCTTAAAGGGATCTGAGAATGATGCAAATGCAAGTCAAAGGAAGCTGCATTCAGGAACGAAGACAGGAGGTGTCAAGTGTCTGGTTTTCATCATTAAGTTTGTTTTAAAGAGGCCACTTTCAGAAAAGTGAAGTGGAGATTCATTAGTGGTAAAGACATGTCAAAGGAGTACTAATGAATGGCTGCAAAACGTAAAGAAGTATTGCAGGGTGGTGTACAGCAAAGGAATGGCTTCAGAGGTTCTAGAGTGAAGCACACAAGGCTGTAAAGAGAAGTTTCAGGAAATCCTCAGGTTTAGGGATGTGAAACTGGTTTAAAGAAGCTTACGGAGGTTTAAGTTTCTTGACGTGACGGTTCTGTGGATACAGAGGGGTTGAACAAGGTTGAGCAAAGATCTATGTTTCGAAAGTCTTCCTAGCAAGGTGGAGCTAGGCGGCGTGTCTTGTTGGTAACAACAACGGAGCAAAGTGATGCTTAAAGTTCAAACAAAGTCACTGTAAGTTCAATCTCAGATTTTAATTAGGACTAACAAGATTGTTGGTTGAGATTGTTTTACAGGTTTGAATCAAGAGATGTTTCAGGTTAATAGAACATTGTTGATTCAGTTCTTTGCATCTGTTTCAAGTAATTTCAAAGGGTTCAGACTCAATGCGCATGAGGAACTCTTAGAGGCTAGCAAGAGAAACTAGATGGCAAAGGGATAAAGGTTTTAATCACTGAAACAGGTTTATGATTGGGACAGAGATCATAAAGGAGACTGTGTGATTAAAGTTCATAAGTGGTTATAGCTTGTGAAGGATCTGTTGAGTTAACATGTTTAATGGTGGTATTAGACTTGTTAATGGTTGTTTCTGAGTGTTTATCTCAGGGATTAGATGAAGAAAGCACCAAGTATGGATCAAAGGGAGTTAAGCTGAGCACAAGCTAGTGTCAAGGCTGGAGAACAACTCGAATTTGAAATGACAAGTGTTGATAGATAAGAGATATTGTTTGGTTACTAACAGTACAAGCTTATCTTAACAGTGTCGTTTGCATCTTGATTCATAAGTGAGGTTTTGTGATTAATCTTACTAATGTGGTTGGTGTGTATAAGTGAAACTTATGCAGGTCTATGGTAATACAACGCAAAGTTTTGGAGCCTGGTCATATGGGTTCTAAGGGTAGCTTACAAGGATTCTTCAAGCTAAATCAAGGTGGAGAATGTTGGTTTATGATTCACTTGAAGAAGCTTAAAGGAAGGAAGAGAGTGTAGAAGGAAACAAGGAAAGAGCCAGTCTCGTGTGGCAAACACTCTAGCCCAGCAAGAAGGTTTCAAAGAGGGAAGCTTTAGTGGTTCACGTGAGAAACACGTGAGTATATATCTTCTTGTTTACGAGTGTGATTATAAAAGCTGCGAAGCTTGTTTCTTCTGGGTTCTTGACGCGAGAGAGAGATAGTGAGAGAGAGAAACAGATTGTATCAAAGAGGTTGATACTTTCAGATTAGGGTTTGGGTTTCTCGGGGTTTCTCAGTTCTTTTCTCATCTTCTTCTCCTTCTTCCTTGTAAACCGGTTGGTATGTAATCGGTGGTGAGTGATGCGTTGTACAACCACACCGGAGGTGCTTTCCGGTTCATCTATCGAACTTGGGGATCGAAAGATCCTAACCGGACGTAGCGGTTTGTTAACACCGTGAACCGGGTTATATCGATGTGTTCTTTGGTTCAAGCTCGAGCTCGTGGTTCTCGAAGCTTATCAATGGCGACTGAAGGTTATTTGATTCTCAACAACAACATAGGCTGAATGTCTCTTAAACAGGAGGATACGTTTAAACCCAGTGAGTTTGTGTTGTATAATTATATTATTTTAGTGTAAAAAATGTTATTTGTGTAGTTGGAACTTACCTTCAAAAGGTTTGCATCGATCACTACTCCCAACTCTTTAAAAATTAACCACAAAAGGTGTTTATAAAAATGTCCTTTCTTTTTCTGATCGAAGCAAGAAAAACATTTACATGCAGTGACGGACGTAGTATGTAGCAATGGAAACAATTATTACACATCTATCACCAATGGCAACGTAAAGAAAAAAGATATTGGTATAGACAAGACAACTTCTCCTTGCTTTCTTCTTATCTTTTAAAATCTTATTAGATCTTTTCTTAAAGAATTGATGTTCCACACTAATGATATGTCGCTTTTGGGCAACCAATGTGTGATGAATGTGTCATCTTCGACCAAATGATATTACTTTCTCCATAATTTAATTAAATCACAAATACAGAATTTTCTGTGTAGAAATTTAATATATTGTCATGTAAACATAAAATGTATGATATCAAACAAAATCATATATTGAAAGTTTAAACAAATAATGTCTAACTCTAATTAGTATAAAACATTTTGGAAAAAAATCTAAAAATAAATTTATGTGATCCAATTTTTTATATTCAAAATAGACAATATTATATTAATAGATAATACAAAGTTGGACATAAATTCACTAAATTTTAACAATTGGTATCATAATCAGGTTGACGAGAAATCTGCAAAAAGACTAAAAAATTCTTTGAGTTTGGAATAGAAAGTATATGACAAAAAACAAGTCAGAAGATTTTGAAACTTCGGTTGTGATACACAAAATGAATGTGGTCTTTCGTTTTAAGAGGGAGAATGTGAAATTTCAAACAAAATTCCACATTAAAAATTTAAATAAATAATATCTAATATATAAAAATTATAACTTTAATTAATACAAAACCTTTTGAGAATAAAGTAAATTTACACAGACTAATTTCTTAAACTCAAAATAGACAATATCATAATCAGAATAGAATTGAACATAAATTCACTAAATTCCAACATAAAGCACCCAATCTTGAAAGAGATTATAGAATACAATTGGCCACAAAGTATTAAATAATATAAAAGCATTAATGAAAATGTAGAAAGAACTATATGTCAAATACTATACATTTAAACAAAAATATGTAACTACAAAAGATCTCTCGAAAACATTGAAGTTGATCTAGAGGAATGTAAAGTAAAAGAAGTTGATCTACACTTATGTCAAATTTCTTTTTGTATATACATATATATATATATTTTTAATAGTTGTAAGTGGCGGAAAAAATACTATGCAAAAGGAGAAATAGATAACGCATTAGTGAAGTCGAGAACACGTGAATTACACAATTTGCCAATTTGGTGAACCACGTAATACTTTCTAATTTTAAAGGGTTTTCTTCAAATAATTGCATGAACTTTTCACCTTATATAGGTATTAAAATTGTTACGTGTTGGTATTCTCTTCCATCTTTCTTCATGACACAATTTGCAGGATAAACTGGAATTTGTTAAGCACAAATAGTACTACATATATATAAACAAATAGTACTACATATAATAACACCTACATGGATACGATACCGTTCTTATTTGTCAGTCTTGCTCTTACATAAAATATCATTCTACCATACAGTATAAATATTTAGTCATCTCTGCTTTTAATAAATGGCCATAAATTAATAAATTATCGTATATAAAACATTTATAAATTTTGATTTGATCTATTATCCGTTTTGTTTTAAACAAAAAAAAATCAGATATCCATAACAAAACAAATACTAATATGCAATATCTATAAGTTACCAAACAAATTATAAATACTAATATTTTTTAGAACGGATATCCAATCTGATCCATTATATGCATATATATATATAAGATAAAAATATATATGCAAGTTAGATATGTGATTCATCCACCCCTAGTTGTTATAGATATCCAAAGCATGGTAAGTTTTAGAAGCTAGCGATATGTTGAAGAAAAGATCTTTGATGAATGTTTTTAGTTAAATAAAATATAAAATTTGTTATTGAAAGAATAAAGGACCACCTAAATTATATAAAACCTCAACTAATCCCATGAGTCCCATAGTGAAATCATACGATCGACCTTGATATCGATTTGTTACCTCGTAGCTTAAAGATGACGAGTTTTATGGATGCAGTTTGGTGAACGAAACAGAGGATGGGGAAGAAGATATATTTGGTTCAACTACAAGTAACCGGGTCTTGTCTCACTTGTCCATGCAGAATTTCACACCTTGCTTTGGGCTATGAGATCAATTACTCAGTTAGGATATGCTAAGATTACTTTGTAATTGGGTTGTCAACGATTGGTTAAGATACTTGAAGAAGTAAAGTAGCGTTGCTTAATGTTTTTACACATTCATTCCAATTTTATTTCTCGCTATCTATCCTATTTTCTAGTTTTTAAAAATATCTAATTGCTGATCCCGTTACTAAACTCTTTTATTATTAAAAATCAAACAATTTTTCAAAGGTTTGTTTAATCCTTATTACACAATTCACACCAAAACAGTTGGTCTATGCTAATTGTTCATTCACCAAAAATTCCATATTTTACAAAGCTTCACTATATATAATGTACACCTCCATCAAGATATTAATATACATTTTCCTAATTTGGGATTCTCAAAATCTTAATGATAAGAATATACTTCTTTTCCTTTTGTTCCACAATATAAGATGTTTTGATTGAATGCACAAAAAATAATAAATTTACTTTTTAAAAAATAATATTATTAAATAATACTCCTTCCATTTCATATTACTTGTTGTAGGAAAAAAATTTCGTTTCAAAATAAGTATCGTTTTAGAGTTTAATGCAAAATTCATTAATCAGATTATTCACTTTATTTTTCGAATTGGTTGAAATATGGTTAGGTATATAGGTAGTTGTGTTTTTATTTTGGAAATATACAAAATTATATGTTTTCTTAATATGTGTACATAAACTTAGAACGACAAATAATATGAAACGGAGAGAGTATAAATTAAATATAAATTAATCAGTCACAAATAATATAGTAAACTGCTATTGATTAATCGATTTTTAATAAAGTTAAAATATTTTAAAAACATTAAAACATCTTATATTTTGAAATGTCAATTTTTTTTTAAAACATATTATATTATGAAACGGAGGAAATATGATTCTTAACGGAAATTAATTTGGGATTCTCAAAATCTTATAGATGTTTGACTGACAAGAATATTTAATTCTTACCAATCATGGAAATTAGTTTGGATTTCAAACCGGATCCGGTATCTATATTAAAGTTGATGAACATTGATCTTAACATCCGAAATAGTCGTGCTGTGATTATGCGGTCCATGACAGTCCCGTCTCTCTAACCTATATTATTCCCGACCAATCACCTTTTAATAATTGAATCGAATCCAAAATAAAGTCTCAAAAGTAAAGAAAGAAAGAGAGAGAGCAGAAAAATGGTTTCGGTCCTTCCGCCGGAGATCGACAACGACTCAATGCCGTCATCGCCGAGATCGGAGTACGATAATCAGCCACGTGTACGATTTATGTGCACTTTCGGAGGAAGGATCTTGCCTCGTCCGCCGGATAACCAGCTCTGTTACGTCGGCGGCGACAACCGTATGGTCGCCGTTCATCGTCACACATCTTTCGCCTCTCTCCTCAGTAAACTTGCTAAACTCTCCGGTAAGCAAACCACTCCTTCGCGATTAAATCGGAACCGGTTCAAATTGATTGTTTCGAAACCGGTTAAGGATTTTGAGTATTTCCGGTTTTGAATTTTAGGTAAAAGCAACATGAGCGTCAAGTACCAGCTACCAAACGAGGATCTTGACGCGTTGATCTCCGTATCAACGGACGAGGATGTAGAGAACATGATGGAAGAATACGACCGCGTCGCACTGAATCAAAACCCCCGCTCCTCTCGTCTCCGTCTCTTCCTCTTCGCTAAAAACATCGCCGGAGAAGAAGATGAAGAAGATAACGATAGTCGAGCAAGTAGCATCAGCTCTCTCCTCGATAGCTCCGCAAATCGAGAGCAATGGTTCCTCGACGCTCTCAATCACGGCTCCTCCGCTGTATCTAACGGTGGTTCCGGCAAAGGTTTCGAGCGCGTCAGGTCTGAAGTATCCTCGATCGTCTCCGAGGTTCCTGATTACCTTTTCGGGTTGGATCATTTCGACGAGACTGCTCCGCCGCACGATCGTGATTCGAGAGCTAAGATCCGACGAGAAGTCTCGGCGCTTTCGGATCCTGGTTCGCCTCGTCGTAATGTTCCTTCGCCGTATGGTTCGACCTCTTCGGAACTTCCACCGGTTAAAATTAAGCCGGAATGTCCAGAACCGGTTATGACTCTAAAAGCCGATCCTCAACCGGAGAAAGTAATTCAACAGATTCCGGTTAACTCGCAATGGCAATACGCCGCCCCTGGCCCACAGTTTCATTACCAGTCACCGGTTTATATGGTTCAACCGGGCAATCATATGGTTCAACCGGTTTTAATGCCGGGTCAGTATATTCCACAATACCAGCATGTACCGATGGGATACCATCAACAACCACAGCCTCATCAGATTCCTGGTCTGGGTCAAGTATATGGTGAAACGGGTAGGCCGGTTATGATGGCAGTTGATGGAGTTAACCGGACTGCTTATTATGGTATGAATGCATCCGGTCCGGTTCAGATAAATCATCATCAACCTGGTATGGTTGTTCCTGGCGTAGAAGAACAATACAGAACTAAAAGGGATTCGGATCCGGGTGGGGCTTCTTAGCTGGTTTAAGAGAAATGTGAAAGTCTCTGCTACAACTGNTTTTTTTTTTTTTTTTTTTTTTTTTTATGGAACACCAACATCTTGTTTATAAATAATAAAAATACATCTGTGATTTACTACACAATTTGCCGTTTTTTGTTGTGTCAAATACATCATATTGTTTTATAATATTATGCAGAATGAAATTGCAGAATTTTTGAATAACCCAAAGAAAATTAAAAATAATCTGTAACTTTCAAATTTAATATAAAAATTAAATCTTGATTTGCGAACAAGAAATTTTATGATGAAAATTTTTACTTTTAACTTAACAAATATTTTACTAATGTGTAAAAATTTCATATTTAAAATATTTTAGCATTTAAATCAATATTTTTAAATTCAAACTAGACATGCGGTCACACCGATTAATTCGGTTATCGGATAATTCAGTTTAGATTTAAAAAATATCCATATTTAAAACATGTAAAAATCATTAAAATATATGACTAACCGATTGAACCGATCGATGATCGATACGTAATCCAATTTAATTTTAAATTGTTATAGTTTCATAACTTGTCATATTTTAATCCAAATCTTAAACTGTATTGTTTTACAATTTTATGAAATTATTAAGTTTCTACAGTAAATTTTATTAAAAAATGACAGATATAAGATAATTAAGAACTATAAATATATTTGATTATATTACTCTTTTTTACATTGCTTAATTAACTTTATTATAATTATTTTATGTAATTTATCTTGCTAATAGTTTGGTTCATATTATAATTTTTTAAAAAATTTTGTTTACAATTAGTGTTAAACATTTTAAAAAAAAAAAAAAAAATATTTTGGATATAAACATAATTTTTTGAAATTATTAAATAAAATATATTAATTATATATAATTAGTGTATAAGTTTTATATATATTTTATATGCAAATGCTTTACCAAAAATTTCAGAGTATTAAGCAAAAAGCATTTGAAAACCATTAGCATTTTATAAAAGTTTTTTTTCACAAATTGGAATTTGATTAAACAGAGTTATCATTTTACAAACAAAATGACATACATAGACAAATAAAGCCTGAATGATTTACGGGAACCTACACCCAAGAAATTTATGGGGATCCAAACCCAACCAAAGGAAATCTAGAGAAACAAATGTAACTACATTCATACCAATTATAAACAAAAGAGAAGCTAATCACTAAAAGGTCTTCAAATCCATAATACTTAATTATACCATCTACACATCACCAACAGGCAACCACTTCAAAGGAACACTTTCAAGGAAATGCCAGAAAAGAGCTGAAGAACAAGAGCTCGTCCAGTAAAACCACACTGCTACAAAGCTGAGAGTGAAGACCAAGAACCCCAAGAGCTTGTTTCTGCCTTTGCTCGTTGTTCCTTATTCCGCTAGCTAAAGTTTTTGGGGGCTTGTGTGGCTCGCCGGCTCTTGTTCCATCTTTGTAAAAATGGTTGTTTTCTTATAATGAAGTTCATGAGGGAAAGAAGAAGAAGGATAAAGATCTATTTAAAAAGAAAAAAAGTCCTAAGAGCAAGTCCATTGGTTAGAGACCCTTATGGGTTCTAATGAATAAATTAGTAGTTAATTTTGTGATTTGAAAAGTTTAAAATCCCTGTTAGTCTAATTATTTTTTTCATCCTCCAATGGGAGAACCTCAATTGAGGTTCTTAATTTTTTTTTTTTAAATTACTTTATAGTCACAACTAGTACATACTTTACAGCCATACAAGAAATATAAGATGAAGAGAGAGCTTACCAATCCTCCGGCAACTAGATGATCAAGCATTCCTGGATAAGTGGATTTTGTGAGACTTCTCTTACTTATCCACATAAACTTTTTTCCATCTCTTTCTACATACCACTTCATGTGAACTCCCTAACCCTGAATCAGATAACAAGAGAGCCACATTTCATTCAGAAAGAACAAAGTTTATAGCATCACTAGCGTAACACAAAACAAGTTGAATACCTTGAAGGCGTAATGATATAATTTTCCTTACCTTTTGCAAGGACGCAATGCATCAAAAGACTCTTTAGCTTGGTCCACAAAACAAGTCCGCTTCAATTGTTCTCCCTGTATTGTGAGAAAAGATTAGTATATGAATGGAACAATCTTTGGAAACTCGAGATAATGTTCATTTGATTAAAGCCTTTGCCTACTCAAACTTTTTCCACACAATCAGATCAGTAAATCACAAAGTCACCCTCACGAACCCTAACTTGAAAAGCCAATGAACACTAGAAGCTATCGAAGAACTTATTCCGATTACAAAAATGAATCGGAGATAGGATTCGAAACACACTCACCACGCTCGATGATTAATGTCTTTGAGATGTAGCAAACATCGAAACACCAGCGGCGTGGCGAGAGAGATATCGGTGTTCGCGATGACGAGCTGGTTGTAGTGTGTGAGAAAGGAAAAGGAGAGAGAGACAATATGGAGGACTAATACGCAACCGACACGCGCGTAAAGGTTCTTACCACCTCTAAAAAGTCCAAAGTAAGCACCGGTTCTTTTTTATTTTGGGCTTTTTCATTATTTTTTTTTACTTTTGTTCCTAAACCTATCTAAGAACCCATGGATGAAGGTGGTCTAAGAACACCATTATCGGTGGTTTCCAGGAGCAGTTTTCAAGTAAAAGGGACATGTGGAGTCCACTGAAAAATTAAAAACGGTTACAAAATGGTCAAAACAAACGACGTCTCTTGTTACTATTCGCGGACTCCACTGACACGTGGCGGTCCACGATTAATCATTTTTCTATTTTATTTTTATTTTTTATTTTTCAATCCAAAAAAAAAAAAAATGGTCCCCATCAATCGTATGTAGCGATAAAGGTGCTCTAAGTTCTTTTTAAAGGGCCGTTGACAAAGCTTTCTCCTTCATAAAAATATTGGGTCGATTTTGGACCGTTACAGCATTTTCATGTCATGGAATACGAAATGATAACTTCTAAGAAAAAAATATTTCTAGTTGGCGAAGGAAGAAATAAAAGAAAGACTGAAGCTTCATATGGTTTTGTCAACGTAAACGTCGTTTATTTTAAAGGGCTTATTTTTCACAAACTTTGTTTATCTTGTTTCATCCATTTACTTAACACCGCACGATCTGCTGTTTTTCACATGATAATAATATTTGTTATTATATATTTTACGCAAAAAGAAGAGAAAAAGAAAAAAAGAGCATCCCAACTGCCATAGACCATTATTAACCCGATCTCTTAACTGGACTTCTTAGCTTCGATAAGACATAGTTCTTAATTTTTATTAATTTTTAACTTAAAAAACTAAGAATCGTCTCTTAAATAAGAGATATAAGAGTCGTTTCTTAGCCGAAAAATATAAAAATAAAAAAAATACAAAAAAATGTCAAATCATGAGTTAAGAACTTAATTTAAGAGACCGGGATTAATAATGCCCTTACTAAAAAACTGGTAGAGAGAGTGGAGATGTTCATTTTAGTAAGAATTTAGTTCCCGTTGACAACTGAAGAAATAAAAGAAAGACTAAAGCTATCTATTATTAATCAATCTAGAGAATATGATTATGAAACAAAAATAAAATAAGTAACATGTTATAGAGACATGCGACTTTTACGTTGAGAAATCATAATATAAAGACAAGACTTTGTCTCTCTCTATAGTCACCATCTTCATCCTCTCTCTCCTTCCTCATTCCTCTTCAACCTGAAAACATGGAGAACTCCGGCTATGGCAGAGACGGCATTTACAGATCACTACGTCCAACGCTCGTTCTTCCCGAAGATCCCAACACATCCTTAGTCTCTTTCCTCTTCCGTAACACCTCTTCTTACCCTTCAAAGCCAGCTCTCGTTGACTCAGACACCGGCGACTCCATGTCCTTCTCTCAGCTCAAGTCCACCGTCTCTAGACTCGCACACGGGTTTCTCCGTCTAGGCATCCGCAAAAACGACGTCGTGATGATCTTCGCACCAAACTCTCACCAGTTCCCTCTCTGTTTCCTCGCCGTAACAGCCATCGGCGGCGTTTTCACCACCGTGAATCCTTCTTACACTGTCAACGAGGTTTCAAAGCAGATCAAAGACTCGAACCCTAAACTCATCATCTCTGTTCAAGAACTCCT
>MU109020.1:7078-20082 GCA_012274485.2 Sinapis alba | reverse complement strand
CTTGACTTGATAGTGATCATTTGAGGGATGCCGTTCCCTCCCCGGTGAGTAGATCAGCGAACACCGGGTGAACAAATCTTGTGTTGCTCGTTTTGTTCTGCATCGGTTTCTTTCTCGAACCTGAAACGAATCAAATCAACCTAATCACATAGAGGAACAAGAAGCTAAACCTAATCGAATCAGATCTAAATACTCAACAGAACAGAATCTGGTGGATTGGGCAATACCTTATTTGATGGATAGGAGAAAAGTGTTTAGAATAATGGACACAAAGCTTGGAGGGAGGTACCCTCACAAAGGGGCTTGTGTAGCAGCCAACATTGCATTGCGGTGTCTTAACACAGAAGCTAAGTTGAGACCGGAGATGTCTGATGTCTTGTCGACTTTACAACAGCTTGAGACTTTGACAAGGACGGGCTCTACTCCAACAGCTATCATGTCTCCTTCATCTGTGTCGGAGAATCACGGAAGATCTCTGCGTTCAAGGTGAGAAAGAAGGAGATTCAGCGACCCTTTTTGAGGCTGTAATATATTTATATAAATAGTGTGTTGTACAGTTTTGAAGCTTCTCTCAAGATCATAGGTTTTCTGGTTGAAAATGTAGACATACATATATGAAATCGTGAGTTTTCTGGTTGATATCAAGATTTGTATGACCGATATAACATTTATGAAATACATGAGTTTAGAATACGTAGCAGAGATATGCTTAACGGTGGGAATGCAAAGTAGCAAATGAATTTTCTGTTTTACAAGACATGCATGATTAAGAGATTTATAAGCGCATATGATTTTGTAATCTTTGTAGCAGGTAAGTTGTTGGGGTCAAACCAGTTTGTATAGCTAGTAAAAGCTGTCCCTATTTCTTTTAAAGCTTCTTATCATTAGCATTCACATCATCAAAACAAAAAGGTGTTCTAGAGATTAAGTGTGACGCACTTCGGACTAGATGTAGTCTTATGGAAATTGCTCTCCAGAGTTTGAAAATAAGACTTGTTTGATGTTCTATATAAGTATTTAAGATTATAAGTATTGATTATGGATAGTGAGGAACTTAAACATTTAAGATTATAAGTATTCATTATGTGATCTGTGTAAACTAGTATAGGTAAGCCTAGAGTCCTAACCGCTCATTGGTACTAGAAAATAACTTATAAGGACTAATAAAAGAAAAGCGTAAACAGTGCCCTATTGAACTGAAAGTACCAAATGAGTCCAGGAGTTCCCCCAAACACTTCAGTGGAATACATTTTGATAGAAAATAAATGCTCTCCAATGAAGTGCTCAGAGGAACTCTAGGATACATCTGACCAAAATGATATTTGTTTTCTTCTCTATATGTAATTGTTTTGGTGGCAGGTAAGTTTGGTTTACAAGAAGAGTATTATGGTTTGAAAAGATTGGAGGGATTGAAGTTTATATATATAGAGTTGGAGGCATTGTGAACTTAGACGTGAATTCATGTTAAGGGATTTAGGTGAAGGAATCAAATATTTCAAGAAAAGTTCATATAATCTTTTTACCTTTCATCAGCTTTTTGCAAGATAAGAAGGATCCAACTACGCATAGATGCCAATAAACGTACAGTACAACTCAATACATGCAAATGTACACATGAATGATTTGCTTCTGTTGTGCCCATATGTACTACTGCTCCAGTTTTACGATACATTATCAAGACATACGAACATTAATATTAGAACGGATTTTTTTTTTACCAATTTGATATTATTTTGAAATTCAACCTTACAGTCTATTTATGATCTTTCTCTTCTGTATATATATGTATTTGTTGTTTGTAAAATGGGCAATTCTCTTAAATAGCTCTTTTTAAGTTTTTGTCACAAAAATAACCCTAAAAAAATAAAATGACCAAAATAAACTTTTTTTTTTTTTAAATTTTGATTTTTTTTAATTTTTTTTTTGAAATTTGAAACCCTAACCCCAAACCCACCCCTTAACTCTAAACCCTAAAGTGCAAATTAGTTAACCCTAGGGGTATAAATGCATATAAATGATTTTTTTAGCTTCTAAAAAAAACATTTTGGTCATTTTCTTCCTTAAAAACTATTTTTGTGACAAACAAGCTAAAAGGGACTATCCAAGGGAATTTCTCTTGTAAAATTGTAGATGTTTTTTTTAAAAACTTATTGCAATCCCTTGATATTTTATGCACGCTATATGGCTGAAAAGTGAAAACATATAATTGAATTTGAAAGTAGAAGGAAAATAAATAAAAAAACATTTGACTAGGCTTTCTTTTGAGAAGAAGAGTTGTAAGTTGGGACAAAGAAAAAATCTCTTAAAAGCCCAAGATATTTTCAGGCCCATCAGTGCCCAAAAAGAGTTTTAAATTCTGTTGCGTCTTTTTGGTTCTATACTTGAACACCCACATCTGATAACAAGGGACTAAGTTGCAGCAGAAGTTACGTTATAAATACAGGTCTCACTCTAACTTTGGAAACCACGCAGCCATGTGGTGAACACAAAGCGAACTATTCTTTCTGTAACATTCCGAGTTGTGATATACGGAAAGGCTTAAGAGAATTGATTTGGCTACCTATGTCATCAAAGTGCACTTACCTTTTCGGGAGCACATCCGTTTAGAACTCTAGAGTTAAGCGTGCTTGAGCTGGAGTAGTCTAAGGATGGGTGACCTATCGGGAAGTGATTCGCGATACCGTGTAAGTGAGGCCAAAGCACGGGGAAAGGTCATGTGGTGATTGCAGGGTCAGTAAACAATGATTTCGAGCCTTGAAAAATTAACGGACCGACCGTTGGAACGGGATGGGGCCCACGGGCCGAGAGAGCTGGCGTGGGNGGTCGGGACGTTACAAGTGGTATCAGAGCTGGTTAGCCATCTCGGTTCTGACCCGAGAGGCGTCTTGAGACCTGTCGTGGAGCGCAACGAGGACGTTGCGTTCTTTGAGAGGGGGTGAATTGTAACATCCCGAGTTGTGATATGGAAAGGCTTAAGAGAATTGATTTGGCTACCTATGTCATCAAAGTGCACTTACCTTTTCGGGAGCACATCCATTTAGAACTCCAGAGTTAAGCGTGCTTGAGCTGGAGTAGTCTAAGGATGGGTGACCTATCGGGAAGTGATTCGCGATACCGTGTAAGTGAGGCCAAAGCACGGGGAAAGGTCATGTGGTGATTGCAGGGTCAGTAAACAATGATTTCGAGCCTTGAAAAATTAACGGACCGACCGTTGGAACGGGATGGGGCCCACGGGCCGAGAGAGCGGGCATGGGTGGCCCATTAGCTGTGGGCGGTCGGAGCTTTACACTTTCGCTTTTTACTAAAGAATACCGTGTGTTCTCTATTCTTAAGTGGCATACGCCTATTTTTGGAGGGTCCTGCTTACGAATGGACCCAACAACCAATAGTTGAAAACTTGAAATGTTTGCCTGGTTTGTGTTTTGTAATTTCTAAACAGGTTACAGGTTCTATTCTTTGGTTGAAATCATTACTGATTGGTTTTATGTAAACCTTCCATATGTTATTCTACAAAACCGTATTAAATACTGATTTAGTGAAGATAATATGCAAAACATCTATTCTATTAAAATTATGATTTATTGATAAATGTTATGTCTAACTATGTATTTCATTTATCTAAAGGACTATTATATCAAATTAAATTAATATTAAATATAAATATGATTACAAAAAAAATTTAAACACAAAAAATTTAATTTAAAAAAAAAATTCAAACAAAAAATATATCCAATTTTTAAGGACGGATCTAGTATAGTATTATTATTAAACAGAGTCGTAGAACATTGTTGCTCTACAACTAGTAGATTTTTTTTTTTTTTTTTGCTAGAAGAAAACGGAAAAAGAACCATTGTCTTTCTTCCTTTCTCTTATCGAGACTGATTTGTGAAAAAAAAAAACATTTTGGTAGATGGCAACTTCAGAATTTGAGAAATGACATTTGCACAAGTGTCAACATTGTTTTGGTATTCGCATAAAATTGAGATGCTTACATTGGTTTTTGTAACTCCGTTAAAATATTCCGAAGACCCAACACATAAAAAGAGCGTAGAATAAAATCTACCACACGAAAGATCCTATGAAGAATGTGCTTCTGTAGCATACTGATTGAGATGTTATATTCTCTAACCTCCTTACTCCCCAAAATACGACTTGGTTCATCTTCAAACTCCACGCATGTTTTTATATACAATGAAGAGAATATATCATCTACGGTCCCTCCCTAACTAAGAAATTTCATTTTGGGTTGTGACTAATGTCATTGACTTAGAGAAGAAGCATTTTTTTTGCTAAGAATGTAAATATCATAAATGATGAAGATTAGCCTAATTTAGTTGTATCATAATTTATTGGTTAAGATACTTGGAGCAACATGTATGACTAGATCTTATTGTCACTGAAAGTCTTTTTTAGCTTTTTTGGGGGCTTTCCTTGACCCATGCTTTTGTTAGCAATCTTAGATGCAGTAGAATTTGATCCTTCAAGGTCTGTTGTATCTCTTGTCCATTATTCTTATAATGAATTCACATACTTATCAAAAAAAAAAAAATTTATGAAACATATTGTTTCTCCGTCAATAGGACATGTTTGATAACATAGATTGATTTAAGATCATGTATGAGTTTCGGGTGGAGTTGATCCAATCGTTAGAAGTATATTTTCTGTCAGAGTTGTCTCTAACTTGGAAATTATAAAAGAAGTTGTCTAACTTCTTCGGAATTATTTTAAAAGGCTCGTCATATAATAACCCCATGTAATGTGAAAGCTAATTTTAAATCTTATATAATTCATTTTCCTCTTCCATTCGGCACATCACTAAGGTCGATATCGTCACTGTCACATGTGCCTCGTACAATCGTATATGGCATCTCCAAAA
The DNA here is from genome assembly GCA_012274485.2 of Sinapis alba. Classification (NCBI taxonomy): domain Eukaryota; kingdom Viridiplantae; phylum Streptophyta; class Magnoliopsida; order Brassicales; family Brassicaceae; genus Sinapis; species Sinapis alba. The sequence goes on along the minus strand of MU109020.1, from coordinate 15,206 downwards.
ATAGAAGAAAACAATAATTGAGAAGTCCAGAAAGGCAGTCGTAACGCATGTGTGTGTGAGTTACAAATGAAGATATCCTTAGCAACTTGTTTCACAAGGGTTATTATTAGCTTATCAGATTCAAAACACGGACCAGGTTCATCTTCCATAACAAGGCTGGTTTTATATAAAGCCAAATAAAATATTTGTCTCTAACTCTCAATTTCTTTAAGAAGATTACATAAACATCAATCCACAAATCTATAATTTTCTTTTATTGAAATTTTTACTAAATTATCTATATCTCCCAAAATTTTAGAACTGGTCATATTCTTTAATATCAGTGTTTAAAATAATACTAAGTGCTAAACGGACATTGACCTAATACTTAAAAAAACTAAACGGACATCTAAATAATTAATTAAGTAGTTTAAACATTCATAATTACAGCATTATATTAAATATAAAATATTATTATTTATAATGAAAAATTTATATTACTTTATTTTTATAAGAATATATATTATAATATATTAATTATTATAATTTATAAAGGGCAATTCTCTTAAATAGCCATTTTTAAGTTTTTGTCACAAAAATAGCCCTCAAAAAATAAAATGACCAAAATAGATTTTTTTTTTTTGAAAATTTGATTTTTTTTTTATTTTTTTTTTGAAATTTGAAACACTAACCCAAAACCACCCCTTAACTCTAAACCCTAAAGTCCAAATTAGTTAACCCTAGGGGTATAAATGCATAAAAATGATTTTTTTAGCTTCTAAAAAAAACATTTTGGTCATTTTCTTCCTTAAAAACTATTTTTGTGACAAACAAATTAAAAGGGGCTATCTAAGGGAATTTCTCATTTATAAATAATAAAATTTATATTTTTTATTATTATAATATTGTAATTGTTTAGACGGTTTATAAGATAATAGTACGTTTGGTAATTATATAAAATTTGACGGCCCATGTGTTAAATTCCACCGAAACCAGAAGAAGGAAAAAAGCTTCAGGATATATATGGTGGCTGTTGGATAAACGAATAAGTAAAAAAGGCAGAAAGGCAAAGAGCCACATGTCCCTTTGCACTTCAATATAACATTATGACCTTTTCGTCATTTAAAAAGAAAAAAAAAAGTTCCACAACTTATCATTGAGAACACATATAAATCTTCATATCTCAAAGTAATTTCCCGTTTAAAAGTATATAACTTCAGTTACCTCTAATGTTATTCTGCTATACAAATCCTGAAAGGTTTAGTTAAACACTCTTTTTTGTTATGTTTCTATAAGATCATCCCCAATGGGGGTACTGTTGAAACTTAATTTCAACTGTTAAATATTTACGATGGAATTATTGATATGTTGTAGTTTATCTAGGTGGATTTAACATAGTTGTAAAGTTTCAATTTCTAAAACAATTTTTTTTGGGTCCAACGCAACTACATGGCATAAATTAGTTGGACATAACTGTTGATCTTACATATTATTTCATTTTTATCTCTACTCAATAATTCAAATTTATTAATTATATATAATAAAACTTTTTTATAAAAAAATAGAAAATAATATTTAAAAAATTCATATTTTTTATGATGTATAAATAGAAACTATTCTCATTTCATTTGGAGACAAGAAAAAAACATCATCTTTCATTATAATTAATTATTATAGTGTTTTAATGATATTAATTTAGTATTATTTAGAAAAATAAGATAGGTATATAAATAAAAAATATTAAAGTTATGTTATTTTAGATTTTAAGTTACTTACAATCAGATTATTAATATGTAGTTATTATATTGTAAAAAATAAATATGTGAATTAAAAAAATAGTAGAGTAGGGTGTTGAACTTTTTAAAACAACCATTGTAGAAGTTAAAAATGAATTGAGTTTTGGATAAATTATATGGAAGAAAGACAAGATGATATGAAATGTTAAAAATGAGAAAATAAGATGTTGAAAATGAAATATGAGTTAAAACCATTATACATAGTCTAAGACCAATACTGCAGAGATCTAACCATTGATTAGATGTTTTCAGGTTCTAGGAATATTTTATTTCTTAACATATAACCTTATTGATTTTGAATGAATTACTGTATTACATTATAGAAAAATCCCACATATAATATAACATTGTCATTTAGTGAGGATATGTTTTTTTTTTAATCTGCAAAGATGCACGGCTCATAGAAGTCTGAAATAGATATGTTGTGATTTAATAACATTAGTTGTTGAACAGTGAGTGATTCTTATGAAGCACTCTCCTGGTTAACATAAAATGTCACAAAAAGGAGGAGCCTAGGATAGCCGAAAGATGGTTATCTCATGAGGATATGTTTTTTATGACACATTAACAATAGTAAAACAGTTTTGTTTAGTCTTTGAAATGTTACCAGAAACTTTCATATACAACAATAACATATATGCTTTTAATACATTTTACAAGATAGATTTCTTTCTTTGTTTGCTTATCAGTTTTTGGGGTCAAATTCAGATAAACAGACAGAATTAATTGAAACTAAACATTTTAAAAGTATAAATATTATATAAATTGAAACCCCTAGCCAAAAGCTTAACACTCACAAAACTCAAAAAGTAGAACTAAAAATAATAAAATTAAACCCACAAAAGCCTGTAAGACCAAAACTTACCAACTGAAACACCAGATCTAACATCCAATTAACGACAAAAAGACCAAATTTACGATACTCTACCCAACCACATCAAGACTGAGAAGGAACCAACACTTCAACGCCGCATACCATCAGATATCTGATGAGATCAAAATGACAATAGTTTGTTCCACCGCTGCAAACATCATACATTTGAAACTCATTAGTAATATGACGAAAACACAACTGTTCAAGCAAAACTCCAATGCGATGAAGATCAAACAAACAATATCAGTGATTGTAACAATTATAATTGGAGAAATTATGAAATTATTGTTATCATATATTGTTAATTATGATGTACATTATTAAGAAACTAAATACAATTAGGTCTAAGATTTTTTTCTTAGAATGTAAAAGGAGAAATTAAGGATTGTTAATTGAAAAGAACTCACAAATTATTTGACAAAAAGAACAAAAACAAAATTAAGCGATAACTTCAACAACGACAAACACAAACGTAAGCGATGATAGCAACGTAAAGAATAGACTTGACGGGTGGGATAACACGATTTTTTTTTTTGATAACCGTAAGGATCCGACGACCGAGGTTAACCGACTAGTTCGACGAGGCTCATGGCACTCCACGTATTTTTGCGATTTAACACTAGTCCGGAGGGTCAGATGGGGTTTCAAAGCCGGATCCGTATTGGGGTCGAAACTCCCTCAAAACCACTAGTCCACCACCAAGTGGTTAACAAGGGCAACACGATGCAATGTTTTATTCAAGAATAGAACACAACCCTAATTTGCTATATATATCTTAAGAAGAAAATCTTAGACATGATTGGATATAATTTTCTATAGTAAATATCATGATTATTAAGATAAGATCAAAATTGTTTTATAATTACTCTAGTTTTCCAATATTATTGCCATTTTAATGGACAACAAACCAAAATAGGAAAAGAGGTCACAAGACTCAACACTGGAGATGATCTGCCAAAACAAGTATACTCTTTTCGATCTACTTTGATTTTATGGTTATATGGATTTCATATAGTTATTTAAACTCTCCCTACGTTTGTAGAGTTTCTTATCAGTAATATTCACATTACAACAAAAAGGGTTTTAGAAATGTGGGACTAGATGTAGTCTCATGAAAAAGCTCAGCAGTGTACATAATATTTGCTCACTTACCTTAATTCGCCTCCAGCACTGTACCAATTAAGGAAATATATACATAGATAAGAGCGATTAAATAGTATTTCCTCAGTTCAAACTTAAGTCTAGTGTACTCAAAATACCGAATGAGTCCAGGAGTTCCCCCAAACACTTCAGTGGAATACATTTAATTTTGATAGAAAATGTTATATCCAATGAAGTGCTCAGAGGAACTCTAGGAAACATCCAACCAAAACGATGTTTGTTTCTATTTCACATTATCAGTGTATTGTATGTATATTTCCTGGAATATGCAAGTTTACAAGAGTATTAGGGTTTGAAAGTCTTGGAGGTATTGGCGTTTCTATATATACAGTTGGAAGCATTGTGAACTTAGACGTGATTTCAGGTTAAGGGATTTGGGTGAGGGAATCAAAAATTTCAACGAAACTGCATAAATCCCTTCCTTTCAGCTTTTTGAAAGTTAAGAAGATTTACATTTATAAAAAACGCATTAGGCATAGATGCCAAAAAATATATTCACATCCATGCAACAGAACACATTAGTGCTTTGCTTCTAATTTATGGATATATTAGCAACACATAAAAGATCAATTTTAAGGACATTTTTTTATTGACAAAACTAACATTATATTAATAATCCATCATAAAATAATTATTGTAATTAGAACTATATATTGAAGAAAAAACTCGATGATAGACTGTTACATTAGTGCTTTGATCTAGTTTTCAGATATATTTTCAGCACATAAGAAGATCAACTTGAGAATTATTACGTGAAGTAAAATAAGATATACCTCACGAAAGATCCTAAAGCAAACTGATGGAGATAACTATATTCTTAATGCCCCTTACTACACAAATTCCGACTTGGTTCATCTTCAAATTTCTCGCATGTTTTTTATTATGTAATGGAGAATATATCATCTATGGTCCATCCCTAAGATATTTCAATGCAAAAAGGGGAAGAACATACCATGTAGAAGAACATATAAATACGCATTCTGGGTTGGGACTAATGTCATTGAGTAAGAGAAGAAGCATTAGCAAAAGACATAGTAACTATCTTGTCAAATATCCCCTTGAGTTCCCTTTAACGCTTCATTGTTCATACTTAGTGAAGTGTTATGAACACTGAAGTGTTTGGGGGGACTCTAGGTGGCACATTGGCGCCTAAAGGTCATATATATGATATAGCAAGCGGTTTTGCAACGGTTCAGGTGAGTTTTGTGCATCTTTATTTAGTAGAAAAGCCATGTGGTTGATCTATTTATACATACTAATAGACTTCTAACCAAAAATCAACCGGTGATAAGTGAATATTCATCTCATTTATATATTAGTTAAGATCCTTTTTCCAAGTTTGGATGTGAAAAACTGTCTCTAATACTACCCTGAATGAATAATTTCATTTCATAGTTAACAACTTAACACGCGATGCATCATTATCTTTTGAGCTCTTCAGTCATTAATTCGTTATAAACAAGCAGGTGTTAAAGAGATACATGGCATGGCAGTCAGATCAAAGGACAATGGTGGAGCTCTTGATGAACAAGGATAGATTCTTAAATAGTTACATACACACAACTTAGAAGCAAGCAAGATGTTTTATCATCAAAATACATATAGGTTCATCCAGGAATTGCATTACATATATGACACATATATTGAACTGGAGGCGTAAAACAACACTTTTTTTTACCAATTTGATAGGCCTCCACACTTGTTCAAATATAACACACTGGGGTGACTTAATTAGTCAGCGGTCCAACTCTGTTCGACAATCTCCTTAACACGTCTGTTGTACTCTCGCTTGTTCTCGCTGAATAAGCGAGCAGCTTCCGAGTTTGCAGGTGAGTTTGGGTTGGGATCACAGAGGAGTGACTGCGGACAATTGTATAAATCAGAAACAATGGTTGGTAATGATCAAAGCCTGACAACAGAACTAGACAATAAAAAAGGGTACCTGGATAGATGTAAGAATAGCTGCGACATCATAAATGGGACTCCATTGGTTCTGTAAGATATCAAGACAGATACTCCCATCTGCATAGACTGAACAGGAGGAGAAGAAGAAACGATAAGACCCAAAGATTCAACCCTTTTTTTTACTGTTTCCTTTTTTTTAAAAAACTTACTGTTTGGGTGAAACATGCGAGAAACAAAACGAACAGTCGGTGGTTTGTTTGGATAATCCTCTGTAAATTGAAGAGTCAACTTAAAAGTACCTGAAACGTTTCAGATTAAAGTTTTATTGATAACTTAAAAAAAGAACTAGATCTCTAATCTAACTAAAGGTATAGACTTTATACCTCCATCCCAAGGTGTATCATCTGGACTGAAGTTTCCATTGAAAGCAGATAAATAACAAATGATCAGAATCCAGAAAAGACAGAGATTTTATTTTACCATAAAAAGCAAAATGTTTTGTTTTTTGTTTGTGTACCCGAAGATAACAGCGTTCCAGAGCAAGATGTTGTTGTCCTGAGGAGCACCACTGACACCAGCAGGAGGATCTTGCTGCAACCTCCTGAAATCCCTCATAAGCCTCTTCCTTGCTGGTGTTGACATCTCGATCGATCGATCTCACTTCAAAAGAACAAAAACAACAACAACATTCGAATTTGCAATCAAACATATCTATGACGTCTTAATTGCAACGCCTATACAGCAAGAACTCTCTCAAAGATACACCCAAGATAAGATTTATATCTTGACAAAGAGCTAGATGAAACCCAGAACCGGAATCAAGAACCCTAATTAAGAAGATAACCAATTAAGACAGAAGCCCCCCCCACCCACCCACATATGTAAGAACCCTAAATCATCCATATCACAATCAGTGGAGCAGGATCAAAAGTGGACAAACCTGAGATTGGAGAAGGTGAAAAAGAGACGAACTTTCGTAATCGGGGAGAGAGAGAGACAAAGATTGTCGGAAGAAAATGAAGGGGATTTAATGGTTTAATAAAGAGTAGAATTTTGATTGGGTCGCCGCGGCACCTTCAAAGGTGTCAACCTAACCATGCATTAAACAAACGCTCCCTTCTTCTTTTCATTTATACTCTTCCTGTTTTTTTCTTATCACCTAAGTTTTCTCTTATAATAATTGTTTTCATTTTCATATAAAATTAATATTTGAAATATTTTTAAATATTTGGTGATAAAAAATAATATGTATATATAATTTTTTTACAATATTTATATTCTATAATTTGGTTTATTATTGAAAATCTGTGCTTACTTTAATTATTAAACTTTGTTTTAAAATAATAATAGTGGAGGAAATATATACAGGAAATTCCAAATCGTTTTTTTTTTGTTGTCAAAAAGTTTCCAAATTTTTAATCTCCAATTGCTCTCTTTGTTTTTGATTTAATGATACTTTTAACATCAAATCAATTATAACATCAAACAAATTATGTACACTCATGTCCCATCCTAATCCACTTTTATCGAATCTTAAAAAGTTCTAAACTTTATGCATAATTCACAATTTAAGCAAAACTCCAAACTTTATAACCATTTTCTAAGGTTTATAAAAGACAAAAACTTTAAAACTTGAAAGTTGCTTTACATATTAGACACACAAAAAAAAAGTTAAAAACAAACAACTTGAGAATCTAAACCAAGAAAGAAGCTGAGAAACAAGAGATCATCATCATCGGTTAAGCACTTCTTTAACCGAGAAGCCAAGACAGTTCTCAAAGTAGTTGGGAGGTTCAGACACGAAACAAGAGATCACATCCCTCAGTGTAATAACCCCATACAGCTCATTCTCATCTCCATCCGCTACATAAACCCTATGCACTGACCTTGAAGCCAAACTGTTTATAACACTCCCCAAACTCGAATCAGGCCTACATGTTATCGCAGGGCTCGATAAACCGTATTCCTCTCCCGCCGTTGCAATCTTTGCCGCGAAACTCCTCACCGTAAGATGCCTTTTTGACAGAGACAAGAACACAGATTAGCTCCTGTCAAAAGTGAATCATAACCGAAAGTTGTAATCAGAAAAATAAACCTGAAGTTAGAGAAGACTTCAGGTTGTAGAAGCAAGTATCTGATGTCTCTCATGCTTATGTTCCCAACAACCTTTTTGTTTGTCCCTTCAACGACGGGAAGACCACCAATGTTGTTTTCTCTCATCCTCTTAAATGCTTCAAGAATAAGCTCTTCGCTATCAATGCTAATCACCTGAACCAAACAAGCCCTCTTTCACTATAATGCCACGCGATAACTTCAAGAGGTTGATGTTCTTACCTCGTTGGGAGACATGAAAGGGAGGCCGAGATCAGAGATAGGAAGAGCTGAGATGTGATCAAACCAATCTCTGCCTTTG
>MU109019.1:0-20064 GCA_012274485.2 Sinapis alba | reverse complement strand
CTCCTCCAACTCACACGATCGGTACAGCAAACAGATTTGGCTGTCTTACCTCATTAGCTGTCATATGCTGAAAACCCTAAGAATAAGATTTGTAGTTTTGTGTATAAATACAGATCGATGATGTAACCAAAAAATCAGGGGTTGAATAACAGTCAAAAGTTTAAGTTATCTTCTTCACTCTGTTCTCTCTGTTTCTTCAAAAAGTACGCAAAGAGGATCATAGAAGGCCGTGATCTTGCTTTATGGGGATCTGTGAAGTTAACCATATCCACTTTTAGACGAACGAGTCGTGAGGAAGTCATCGCAGATGACCGGAAAATTGCTAATTTTATTAGGGCATGTGGTGAGAAGAATAGATATGTTGAAGATTACTCATAAACTTAGTCGTCCACGGAACTATACAACTTGTTCTCTTCTGATAAATTATAATGATACATAAAAAAAAGACTACAAAAAAAGATTCAAAGAAGAGATCTCCTCATGGCGGTATCGACCAATATAATAAAACAGTGCATTAATATTGTGTTTAAGAATGTAAAATACTTTGTGCCAAAAAAAAAAGAGAATATAAAATACTTGTCCAAATCAATCATCTGCGTACATGTGTTAGTTCATATGTCATTTTTTGAGCTTGCTGTGTAAAATAAATATTGCATTACTATAGCTTTTATATCGCAGTTTTGATTTTGCTGTTCATAAGAAATCAGAACTCAGCATAAAATATTCTTAGGTTAGTTTAGGACAGTTCATGAAAGTCAATTATTATTATAAAAATACCTTTGAGACTCTTGAGAGTCGCCATTGTAAAAGCAACCTCAATGGTCAAATACTCAAATTAAGTGTCTTAATTTAAAAATATACTTATTTTTACAAATTTTTATTTACTAATTATTTTTTAAAAAAAAATTAAACCAAACTTTAAAATATACTTATTTTACAAGAGTATTTCATAACTATCTCTTTTGAGAACTTGAGTTCTTATCTCTTTTTTACCTTTTCTATTTTTTATTTTTTTTTAAAAATAATAATAAAAACTCTTTCTTTGAAGGTGCTTTAAGGACATGCATCTCTATGCATGTTAATTCAGGTAATCCGAGTAATTTCATATCTAACTCAAAATATTTCAAAAGTTTATAGTAACTAAGACTCTGTGTTAAATCAGTGTAACATATATATCTCACTAGGTAAAGGCCATGAGAATCAACAAAGATTACATCTATTAGATACCTAAATTTTACACCTTATTTCAAGATTATTCAATATCATATAGCATTATTCAAAAATGCCAATTGCATTCCGACCTAAGAACTGAACGTGATAGCCAGGTGTAATGTGTCATGTGTGTGCTAATTGTTAAAGTTATACTGAAACCGAATGAAATATTTGTCTTGAATCTCTAAATTTTAAAGAGATTAAAAAAGTGTTAGGCGCTAAGCAGACGGTGACTCAACAACTAGTGTTTAGAACGACTAAACAGAGGCATAAATTATTAGTAGGCAATTTAAATATTTATAAATTATAATAATATATTTAAAATATGTAATATTTTATATTAAATATCATTATCTACAATTGGTAAATTTATATTATTTTATTTTTATAAGATTTGATATTATAATATAATATTATAATATATTAATTATTATAATTTATGAATAATAGACCGTTTTCTTGAACACTGGTTTACATGTTTTTCAAATTGTCAAAAAGTTATTAAAATTAGCTTAAAATGTATATGGCTTACTAAATTTTAGATCTGGCCTTGCTTGCAAGTGTCAAATGTGTAATATGTGTGCTACGTACTGTATTTGGTGCGCCATGTCCCAAGTGTGATCAGATATCTCTCATGATGCATAGAAAGTTGGCAGACCGAAAAACAATATAAGGCTTCAAAATGTTGGGCCAGAACTCTGGATCGAACCCTGATCTTGGGCTTATTGCCGAGTTTAAGATAATTGCCACCATGGCTGATAAGTAGGCTTTTGGGTTTAGCTTCATGTAGATGACGTGTGTGTATGTGACTGAACATAAAGGATGAACCTTTGTTTGCTAACTGTGCAGAATCTTAGATCATGGGGGCTATAAACATTTTTTTAAGAATTTGAAAAAGGAATTTTAGACTTCGGAGGCTATAAACATTTTTTAAGAAATTAAATAATTTTTAAAAATATAATTTGTGGAACCTATTCGTATAAATAGATTAGAAAACAGAAAATTTAGTTGTTCAGATTTGTCAAATGCAATTAATACACAAAGAAGAATGTGTGATTTACCAATAAAAATATGTACTGTACAAGACTTTTTAAAGTTGCTATATAAGTTTTGACAATATATATTTTTACAAAGCTTCAAAATCATGAATGTAATACTTATCATTATTAATTATCTTACTAAATTAGTAAACAACTAAAGTTATTTAATGCTTATTTTAATTAGTGCAAAATATTTATTTATAATAACTTACCTAAATTAATAAAATATGTATATTTTAACTAATATTGACATATTTATGTTTTAGTTGTAATCTAAAACTATAAAATATACATTTTTATATCGTATATAAAATAAATATAAACAAATATATTCTATGTTTTGACATGAATTTTTTTGAAAATAAAATTTAAATATTTTATATAAAAATAAAAATTATATTTATTTTTAAAAATGAGTTTTCATTCGATATCGTGTGGATTCCTTACCTAGTTAATATATAGAAAAACTCTTTCAAAAAATTTGGAGATCGAGGCTAATGTTTCCCTGTTTGCTAAATTTGGTTTTGCTCATAAAAATGATCTGTGCATTCAATGCCTCTCATATCTTGGTAATAATACGATGAATAGGTACGGTTCAAATCAATCTCTTATGGAATCATGTTATTTGCTTTGATAAAAGGAAATTTAACAAGTTTTGATGAACCTTTAGTTTCTTTCTCCAGTTTGGTGGAATCTAGTTTGACACTTGTTTTTTGTATTTGTGTCTACTTTACTGCATTCATTTTGATGATTTTCGAATTGAAGGACGGAGCCAGCGAGATATATAAAAGGATAGAGGATCAGAAGTCTAGTAGAGGAAGAAAACATATATGATGCTCGTTTGGCTGCTTGTTTGTACATTGCTTGAAACCGAACAATCAACCGCCGGATATTTTATGGAGAGCTCTTCTTAAATCAAAGTGCATTTTGGCTTCTTATCCGCGGCTTTCATTAACTTGATTGGTAAATCTCCAGGGACGTTTTTGGTCCTGTCTTGGTATGACCAACTAAACTGTTCAAGAATCTGTTCAAAAGTTAGAGGAATTTGAGAGAAATACTCTAAAATAACTTTTAAAAAGTTTTTGTTACAAAAATAGCACATAAAAAAAAAGAAAATGATCAAAATATTTCAGTAAAAAGGTAAATATATATTTATACCTCTAGAGTTAACTAATCTAGACTTATGGTTTTTAGATAGAGTAGAGTAGAGTTTTGGGTTTAGGATTTCAAATTTAAAAAATAAAAAATATATTAAATTTTCAAAATAAAAAAATATTATTTTAATCATTTTCTTCTTTGAAAGTTATTTTTGTGACAAAAACTTAAAAAAAATGCGAGGATTGCCCTTTGATATATGGTTACATCATTAACCATTATTGTCTTATCGTTTATGGTTTCTGATTTTATCGGTTTTTACGTTTATTCACTCATGGAGCTTTTTAACCCTTTGGTTTGCAGGAGGAGTCCCATATCGATTGCAGCAGCATTTACATACATAATAACACAGCTCTCTGATGAAAAAACTTCTTCGAGGTCTGTTCAATACACATTAGATTTTCACTTAAAATAAACAATCTCTGATATTAAACTCTTGCAGTTGCAGATATATCAGACCAGCTTGGTACGCTAAAGAAGAAGATATCAAGAACCTTCAAAACCCTCGAGTGATCATCTTCTTCTCTGTTACTCGATACCACGTGTTCTTATTTGATATATCAAGTTATTTTCTATTCGAATGATGGATTATAGAGTTATTAATTGTTGACTCTAGCCAGGCTTGAACAAGACTTTTCAAGTAAGATTTGTATCAAAAGAAAATTCACCTAAGGAATCGTGTATTGGTTAATGGGTGGCTGAGAATGAAAGAAAACCGAGTCAACCCGGATTTAAAATTCTCGGTTAAGAGGAACAAGAATCCTGTACCGGATGCAATGCAAACAAAAACATGTACACTCGTCGCTAACCACAAGGATAAAATGAAAATGTCTCAGCCAAGTGGCTGCAGAGAGATTGAACCTACATCACGGTCATCGCCTATGCTCATTGCTCATCCTCTCTACCTTGAAGTCATCAAATCGTCACCCCTGAACAACTATTCCTGCGTCAACAATAATGTTTTTGTAACAAGAAATTTTGAAGTTTCTGTGTCTAGTATTTCAGATTAATTACTAGTCATTGAAAAAAAAAAAAAAATACTAGTCATTGACAATATAACATGTACGTCAAGTGTGGACGTAAAAGCATTTCCTATGAAAGATTCCATTTTTTTCTTAAAAGTTGAGTAGCTACGTACTAGAATTGGTTTTACACCAGCCATAATAATGAAATAGAGCGATAAAAATATTAATTTATTTATGGAATAACAATCCATATTTCAACCTTATTATGGAATGGGTTTGAAGTATTTTTTACTTTAAATTCTATTTTAATATAAAATATGAAATAAAATTGGAAATTCTCTTAGTAGTTATACAAACGTTCCGTATTATAAGATTCAAATCTATAATAATCAAATTAATTATAATTTAGCTTATTGATGAATCAACCACATCTACATAAATATGTTATAATCATATATAACTGTGTCCACTTCATCATCATATGAGTCTTGGAAAAAATATTTTAATTTAAAAAACATCTATCTAATAAATAGCACATAGAAGTATTTAACCCGAGTTGTTAGGTAGAAGAACAAGTACAACATCCACTAGAAAATAACAAATTCTTTGGATAGCTACACATATGTTATTATATATACACAGAATCTCTTATTAATTTATGTTTAAATTGTATAATATTAACTTTTGCTAACAATTAACTTTTGTTAAAAAAAATAATATAAATTTCAATAATAAAATTACAAAAACCTATTACATTCTAATATATTATATTATAATAATTAAACTAATTATCACTCTCACGTATACTTTGATCAATCTCTGATTTTTTAGTAATTCGCTAGATTCGCTAGCGTAATTCCGAACAGAACCCTTATTTAATGGGCATAAAAGGTCTTTACCGTTAAAGATGAAGAATATATACGAAAAGAAAAATGGCTCATATTGACAAGCGTCGTCATCGAAGTAAAGTTAGGGTTGTATTCATTGTTTCAGACAGATCTGAAAAAAGAGAGGTTGACCTTTTATCTTTATGTGACATGTTTATCTCCGGCAAACTATTCATCTTCTCTTCGTTAATGACTTCATCATTAATGGTCTCAATTCGTAGCATATCTGTAAACCTTCTTATATATTCTTGAAGCAGAGGATTAAGAGTTTGAAAAATCGTACATAATTGAAAAACAAATCCAAACAGAGGAGAAGTCGCAAATAGTTGGAGAAAATCTGAATGGATGTTAAAGGTTTTTTTTTTCTTTTGATTAATACAGAAGGTTTGTTTCTTTAAAATTCAAAAACACATCTATATCAAAATTTCTTCTTCCATATTCAATATTTCTTTTCATTTAGATTTCATGTAGCTAAAACTTTTTATGGATCTCTTTTTGTGGTTGTTGCTTTGAAGCTGAGTAGAAGGCAAAAAGACTGAATGATTCAGTAAAACAAAAGATTGTAAATTCTGCAACATGATTAGGTAAACATCTGCAACTTTTCAGGTATGGTAATTATGTTCTTCACATTTCAAGTTTGTCCTTAAACTTAGATGAAACTGTGTTTTTCACCACAATAAGCAACCCCAATATTTGAATATATTTCTACTGTCGGTTCAAATACAAAAGCATTACTTGAGAGTAACTCACCATCGACCTAATCAAGCAACAAAATTTTAACTTTGGCATTATTAGGTAAACCATATGTCTTTGCCCTTTGCTTATAATCTGATATTTTTTACAAATGTGTACGAGTCAGCTAAACACTGCTCCGTTACTACACTCCAGTATTAAATCATGCTAGGTCAGTCGCAAGTTTGTTAATATTTTTGGTGTTTTTCAACTTTAAAAAATCACTATTTATCTTTTCAATTACGTTGGATGACTTGTTTATTTCAGTTGTGCTATAAGATCTCAGATCAAGAACGTTTCTAAACTTTGATGCATCAATTTCTCCTACTATTGAGTTTAAAATTGTTAATTAACCCTTTAGATCAAATATGTAATTTGGACTTGTGTTACCTTTGACCAGAAATAGGTTGAAAACAACGTACATGCTACTGCTTTTTTCTGAGAATGGAGTTAGCTTAATAAGGAGAGTGATCCTGATTAGGAGTAACCTTAGATCCTATATTTTCTCCACATGGCTGAAGGTGAGATGATACGAAATTATCATTTTTATTTATTTGAAGTTAATACCCTTCCACATGTATCATCTCTCTCATTTTAAGTCTTGAACATATAGTGTAAATATCTTAATGTGATTTGTTTGGAAGTTTATATACATCGGTGACGTTGTGGTGGAGTAGGAAATTAGTTTTTCTACTATGTATGAATATTATATACAATATGAGATCAATCTCTGTGGATTGATTATGCACTTAGTCTCATATATTTGATGTTGAATCATCAAACCCTAAGTACGTATGTAACTCCCTCCCAGTATGTGAAAGACATGAAAAGTATTTTTTCTTTTACTCATTGTAACTTAATCTTATTAAGATGTCATATTCTCTTTTCATATTCGTCACATCTCACAACTTAAGAAATCATTGTTACAATTCTTCAATTTCTTCTTTGTGGTATCTTTGTCTCTCATTAGTACTTTTACATTGTATATCCTTTCATATCTTTATAGTTAAAGAAGCACAGGAATTATGAGTCTAATCTAGGATACACGAGGTAGAGCCCAAAGAAGATTAACTGCCCAAAACACATGATATCTACTAACCAGCCTCTAATTACAAAATAGTATCTTTCTAATACAAATACATATGAATTTTAACTATGTTGGTTTAGTCACTATATATAGGAAGTACGAGTAATCATCATTTAAATTTATTCCCCAGAAAATTATAAGTACAAATTGAGGAAATTACATTCGATGAGTAGTTCGACCGAAACGATAAAAATGAATACAAGGAAAAACTGAATTTAAGTTATTTAAAAAAAAGTTATGTAATGCATTTGGTATTGTTGTAGTTTCATCGTTCATCTTTGTGGAATAAGTATATGAAGATAAATAAAAGCAAATAGATTACAACATATTTTAGAATAAACCCGCGTGAATTTGGAAACCCAAGAAAACCATGAATAATCAAAAAGATTATCACACTTTGATCTATTACAATATTCAAACATCAACTACAAAGAGAACCCCGCACTTGTGCGGAGCCAAACCACTAGTACATATAATATTTCACTTTCACTTCAATTTCCACAAGAATGTAAAGAAGAAGAAGAAAACAAATTCATGTGATCTAAGGTACATATCACTTGGTTTGGAAGCTACTTAACTGTAACAAACACTTCATTTTAAACATGCCAATTTGTATATAGTGTGCTTTCGGTCATATACACTCAATTTGGATCATAATATATTTATTTTGTGCATCTATTATAGTATAATTTGGGGGGGGGGGGGGAAGTGGAAGCATCTAAAATTATTATATCGAAACTAATTGATTGCGTGTGCTAAAATTATTTATATTAAAGAACATTGTACTCGCTAATTAGTATGGAGTCTACTTTTTTCTTTCATGTATTAGAATGTATTGGTTTGTATATATTTTGCTTTTTCTAAGAGATGAATACAATAATACATATTATATCATAATTTCCATGACTTATATGATACTAGTAGTTCTACCGGTTAACAAGCCCTACCATAAGATAGGTGAGAGGTATGAGTATGGTTGGTGAAGACTGAAGAGGATGAGAGGGAGAAAAGGGTATCCAAATCTCACCAACTCTATCCAATATCGAATTATTCAATATTAATTCCATAGCAATCAATTTATGTGTTTGGTAAGCTTTTCACAATCTCTATAAGGAAGAGAATGATGCGTACTCGGCTTTCCATTCCATAAAGTCAATAAGTTTTCTACATATGCATTTAGTATACAAAGGATATTTACTTTTAATGCAAGTTGAAGATTTGTTTGAAACTTGACATGAAATTCTTTAAACATTTTAAAACAGTGGAACTAAAACAACTTGATGTATGATTAGTCGATGGAATTTGGCTCGAGTATAATTCTAACCAGGTTAATTCTTTGTAGTCTAAACTACATAGGCAATCTAAAACCAAAAAAAAAAACACACACAAATCTTGTTTATTATTTCCCTTTTATATTTATAGTGGTATTCGTCAAAAAAAAACACCAATCTTGTTTAAGCAAATAAAAAGTAGCGATTCAACAATGATCTAATCGTTTATTTTGTGTTGTTTTTGTTTTTGTTTATTTGGTTTTTCGATTGCCTATGCAGTTTAGACTTAGAGAGAATCACCCATGATTACAATTATACTCGAACCATATTCAATCAACTTATCAAACATGTTTCATTGTTTTAGTTCCATGTTTTAAAATGTATAAAAAATTTCGTGTCAAGTTTCAAACAAATCCTCAACTTGCATTAGGTAAAGAATCATCTTGGGTTGTATTTTTGTTGTTCTTTTTTTTTTTTTTTTGCCGGAGAGGCACAGAACTAAGGCTTTGCGTTTGTAGAACCTTTTATTATCTTTACGATATTAACAGTTTAACAAAAACAAAAAAGGTAAAGAATCATTAGAGAAACTAAATGAATTCCACCTTGTTGTTTTTGTTTTTGGTTGTCATAAGTGTAACCAACATAAACACATTTTAGTTTGGCCATTTATCACTATAGTATATACTATAGTCACCTGGGAATAAATGACATCCCATATATAAATCATCCCATATATAAATTATACGATCTGGATAACATTTGGTATATGAGCTGTTAGTGACGTTACCTGTTTTATTTTCCTTTTTTATTAAAAGAGTTAACATTTTAGCAACATTCCATGCAAGAAAAGAAAAATCCAAAATATAAAGAGTTATTCTTTGGGTTCACTATCCAATGAAAACTTGACATGTCATATTGTTTTTCTTAAAGAAAAATGTTAGAAAATAGAAAATAATGAAAGTTACAAAAATAAAAAAATAAAATTAACGTTGTTAACACCGTCACCGTCAGTAAAACTCTAAATAGACTTTAAACCCTAAACACAAAACTCTACCCTCAAAAAACCTAAATCCTAAATACTAGACTCTAAACCCTAAACACTAAACCCTTAGATAAACCCTAAACTCTTGGATAAACCCTCAACCTTTAGGTAAATCTTAAATCTTTGGGTAAATCTTAAACCCTAAAGTAAACCCTATTACTACTATTTAGGGTTTATCCTAGATTTAAGATTTACCCAAAGGTTTATGATATACCCAAAGGTTTACGGTTTACCCAAGGGTTTAGGTTTACCCAAAAGTTTAGGGTTTACCCAAGTGTTTAAGGTTTAACCAAGGGTTTAGGGTTTAACCAAGGGTTTAGTGTTTAGGATTCAAAGTTTAGAGTTTAGTATTATGTTTTAAGGTTTTACTGACGGTGTTAACAACATAATTTTTTTTTTTAATTTATGCTGTTTTTATTTATTTTTATCTTTTTAATTTTAAAAATAAATAATAATGTGGCAAATTTCTATTGGGTGAACCCAAAAATAACTTAAATATAAAAGAAATTTATATGGTTAGGAAAAAAATGATATGAATATTGTGAAATTGGTTCTATGGTATTCTTCACTCTCACACCAAACATCGTGTCCCTGTCTGTCTCTGGTGTTGCCTCACGCTCTAGATCGACAAGTAAGACACTCATACAACATGGAAGCCACGTGGCTAACCTACATCCGCCAGATTGCAATGAACATCCGACGGCTGTAGACACATTTCAACTAACTATCTGGTACTCACCAACTCTTTGCCTCTATTTAAAACCTCCATTATCGCCTCACATTTCTCTCAGGAAAATTTATTTGCAATCAAATAAAGTTTCCTTTGCAACCCTTTTTAATTTTAATTATATAAAATCAGAAAAAAATATAAATCAATCGTCTTGTAAGCGCAACGTGTAAGTAGATACATACACAAATTCTTAAGTGCTTTTGTTTTGTATAATAACATCAAAACATTGATAAAGAGAGATCTCTTTTACACTCGGTGATCATGGAGTTGTGCAAACAAAACAACAACCACATCGTCACCGTCTCCGGCGATCCGTTGAACTGGAACGCGGCGGCGGAAGCTTTGAAAGGGAGCCACTTGGAGGAGGTGAAACGTATGGTGGAAGACTACAGAAAAGGTGCGGTGCGGTTAGGAGGAGAGACGCTGACGATTGGTCAAGTTGCCGCCGTGGCTAGCGGAGGAGTGACGGTGGAGCTGGCGGAGGAGGCTCGTGCCGGGGTTAAGGCGAGTAGCGACTGGGTGATGGAGAGCATGAACCGTGGCACGGACAGTTATGGAGTCACAACAGGGTTTGGTGCAACTTCCCATAGAAGAACCAAACAAGGCGGTGCACTTCAAAAAGAGCTTATTAGGTAATTTTTTCTTTCAACACCTTATTAGGTAGTTTACTAGTTTTTCCTCATATAAGTTTTTAAATTAATTAAATACTCCGTCAGCTTCAAATTAAACAACCTTTTTACACAACTTAAGAAAATAGTTCATTTTATTTTTATTTAACTATTTTTTTTTGTTATATTTATTGTTTTTAATTCATGTAGAAAAAAAAGATAACTTAATAGAAAAATTGCATTAAAATCTAACAAATATATTACTTTACGGGAGATAGAATATTGTTTAAGACCATTAAATAAAATTTTAGAATATTATAAAGTGTCTAATAGGTTAGGTAAGTAAGTAAAAGTTTAAAATAATGATTTTTTTTTCTTTTTGCATTATTGTGACTTAAATACATTTTAGGTGATCTTTTAGGTGATCTTTTTTTAACAATCATTTTAGGTGATCTATCTTTCGCCTAAAAGTTTTCATTTCTTTTGGTAATTGTGGTACAAACTACTTATTATTTGGCGAGTATTTTGTACCAACATTAATTAGCTTCATTTGTTTGGTGTTTGGCAATAATAAGTTAGACAGAACTACTCCGTATTTGTTACATGCCTTTCACTTCATACACCAAACTTTATTTATATCTAAAATAGTTCGTAAAATGAAAGAAAATATATTTCTGTCTTAAATATTTATTTAGTCTATTTTTAGGTTTGAAAAAAAAATATTTATTTAGTCACGGACGAAATTAACTGATAACATGCAACCTGTGACGCGATCAGGTTCTTGAACGCCGGAATATTCGGCGCTGGCGTCGGAGACACGTCACACACGCTACCTAAGCCCGCGACTAGAGCGGCTATGCTCGTTCGTGTCAACACTCTCCTCCAAGGCTACTCTGGAATACGTTTCGAGATTCTTGAAGCCATTACAAAGCTTCTTAACAACGAAATCACTCCCTGTCTCCCTCTCCGTGGCACCATCACAGCATCAGGCGACCTTGTTCCCCTCTCTTACATCGCCGGACTACTCACTGGCCGTCCCAATTCAAAAGCCGTGGGTCCTTCCGGTGAGACTCTCACTGCCTCCGATGCCTTTAAGCTCGCCGGAGTAACGTCCTTTTTCGAGCTGCAGCCAAAGGAAGGACTAGCGCTTGTGAACGGGACAGCGGTCGGATCGGGTTTGGCATCTACGGTTCTGTTTGAAGCCAATGTTTTGGCGGTTTTGTCTGAAGTTATGTCAGCGATGTTCGCAGAGGTTATGCAGGGGAAACCGGAGTTTACTGACCATCTAACGCATAAACTCAAGCATCATCCTGGTCAGATTGAAGCCGCTGCGATTATGGAACATATATTACACGGGAGCTCTTACGTTAAAGAAGCTCAACAGCTCCATGAGATGGATCCGCTTCAAAAACCTAAACAAGATCGGTAATGTTTCTTGGTTCTGAAGTAACTGAATTAGGCAAGGACAAAAAAATCAGATCCAAAACTGCTCAACCGACTCGAAATAACCTGAACCGGACTGAACAGATATTCAACTATATAAAATTACTAAATACATATACATATAAATAACCAAATATCTATAATTTTAAAATCCACTAAAATATTAATATATTAAAAATAAATTATCTAAAATCTTAAAGTATAGATCTTATCCAAAATATCTAAAAATATCTGAAATAATCTGAAATTTTTATCCAAAGCCAACCAAAATCGAAACCAAACTGATATTAGATGATTTCTAGTTTGGTTACCGATCCGAATCTCAAACTATCCGAACCAAATTAGTGGGTTCCAGGACAAAATAGTTTTTCTTTTTTAAATATATAGTATGAAATTTTTTTAAAAAATCTAGGCCCTATTCGTAATTTTTTTTCAAATAAATGGATTATTTTCCAATGCTATTTATCCCAAAAAAAGTTGGGTCATGGGACCCATGCCGCTCTGCCCAGCCTCCTAAGCCTGCCCTGGACTTTTACGGTGGATATTAAAATAGTCTCCTAATCAAACTTCCCAATACTCGAAATAATCGACAGGCCTAAAACGAAGTTTGAAGTTTGGCCTTGTTAGCTGAGATTTTTCTTCTTTTAAGCTGCAGGTACGCGCTAAGGACGTCACCACAATGGCTAGGACCGCAGATAGAGGTGATAAGAGCTGCGACTAAGATGATAGAGCGTGAGATCAACTCTGTTAACGACAACCCTCTCATCGATGTCTCGAGGAACAAAGCATTGCACGGCGGAAACTTCCAAGGCACACCGATAGGTGTCGCCATGGATAACACCCGTCTAGCCATTGCTTCCATCGGGAAACTCATGTTCGCTCAGTTCTCTGAGCTAGTGAATGACTTCTACAACAACGGTTTACCTTCTAACTTATCCGGTGGGAGAAACCCTAGTCTTGACTACGGGTTCAAAGGTGCGGAGATAGCCATGGCTTCTTACTGCTCCGAGCTTCAGTTCTTGGCTAACCCCGTGACCAACCACGTCCAAAGCGCTGAGCAGCATAACCAAGACGTTAACTCTCTAGGGTTGATCTCGAGCAGGAAAACAGAAGAAGCTGTTGATATCCTTAAGCTAATGTCCACGACTTACTTAGTGGCACTCTGTCAAGCCGTTGACCTAAGACATCTTGAAGAGAATCTGAAGAAAGGTATTAAAGCCGTGGTGAGCCAGGTGGCGAAACGGGTTTTAACGGTTGGTGTTAACGGTGAGTTACATCCGTCAAGGTTCACAGAACGTGATGTTCTCCAAGTGGTTGATAGAGAGTACGTGTTCTCATACGCAGACGATCCTTGTAGCCTTACTTACCCGTTGATGCAGAAGCTTAGACATATTCTTGTGGATCACGCTTTAGAGGATCCAGACCGTGAGGCTAATGCCTCGACATCGGTTTTTCAGAAAATAGGAGGGTTTGAGACAGAGCTGAAACTGCTTCTCCCTAAAGAAGTGGAGCGTGTTAGGGCTGAGTATGAGGAAGGGTCTTCGGTTATAGCAAACCGGATAAAGGAATGTCGGTCTTATCCGTTGTACCGGTTTGTCCGTGAGGAGCTGGAGACTGAACTGCTTACTGGAGAGAATGTTAGGTCACCGGGAGAAGAGTTCGATAAAGTGTTCTCGGCGATTTGTGATGGGAAGGTTATTGATCCTTTGTTGGAATGTCTCAAGGAGTGGAACGGAGCTCCGGTTCCAATCTGTTGAAGACAGATCTCCATCGAAGATTCTTAAATTATCAAACCTCTTTTTTTATTATCTTTTACAGGATATGTGTGTGTGTTTATGTTTCTTGGTTCCCAAGACACTGAATGTTCTCAAGACTTGAAACTTGTATGTACTCTGTATGATAAATGCTCTGTTTTTTATGTATTGTTGGCACACACAACAGATGATTTCACCTGGTGATGCATTGGGAGCATAGGTGATTTCTTTAGGATTAAAGGCATAGAGCATCTCAAGCTTTCCTAAAGACTTTCACTATGCCAACACCTTGTTAACAACTAACAACATTGCATAGTGAATTATTCTCAATGCCTATATCCATCATAAGCTCTGTTTCTCCTTATCATCCAAAACATAAGATTCTTTGTCTCATATATGTACAAGATTCAACATTCCTCTCAAGCAAAAAAAAAAAAAAAAAAAAAACTGAAACAAGTATGGATTCAATATAACATGTAAAGAAAACAGAAGTAAAGTTAGAAGCTAAGAAACATAGAAGCATATTCTTATCCTTTAATAGTCTGAACTAAACATTCAAGCTCTCATTGACCTTTGCAGATTCATATGTTCTTGTGTTAACTTGTGTAGTAGACACATAAACTTCTGTTTATTTTGATCAGAGAGTTTCAAGTATATACAGTGAAAAAGTTTATATCTTATGCTTAAAATAAAGAGAACATTAAAGTTTCATTATTTACATAAAACACGATAATAGTTGAAAGGAGAGAGAAGAAGCAGACACAAAAAATGGCGACTCTCTCGTCCTCTCTATCATCCTCTTCTCCTCTATGCAAACCCAGATTCTCTTCATCAATTCTCGTATCGGGAACTCTCTCCTCATCCACCATCTCCCTTATCTCTCCAGCGACTCTTTATCTCCCTGTCAAACCGAATCGCCATAGAAACTCGCTCCAAGGTTTGAAATTCCTCATTGAAACATGGAACTGAGTATTAAAATGATCGAAAGGCTCTTCCTTTTGATCTGTGTGTTCAGTGAAATCAGTAGCTAGCCCAACGGAGACAGTATCGGAGTTCGACGAGATGGTCTCCGGCACGAAACGAAAGTATTACATGCTCGGAGGGAAAGGAGGAGTTGGCAAAACCAGCTGCGCCGCTTCTCTAGCTGTGAGGTTCGCCAACAATGGACACCCGACTCTTGTTGTGTCCACAGATCCAGCTCATTCCCTTAGCGATTCTTTTGCTCAGGTAAAGCAAAAAAGAAGATTCACTTTGTCCTTGTTTGATTGATGAAGGTTTATGACTTGTGTTGTGTCTCTATTGTTAGGACTTGACTGGAGGAATGCTTGTTCCTGTTGAAGGACCTGAGTCTCCTTTGTTTGCTCTAGAAGTATGTGGATATATGTTTAAGGGCATCTTTGGTTTGATGATCCTTAAACACTCCAAAAAGTTGAGTTTTTGATTTAACAGATAAACCCTGAGAAAGCTAGAGAAGAGTTTCGTAGTGCCTCGCAGATGAATGGAGGAACTGATGTCAAAGATTTTATGGATGGTATGGGACTTGGGATGCTTGTAGAACAGGTATGTGTGTGTGTGTAACTGGTGATTCCTCTGTTGTAGCTGTGTGAGCGCTTTATTGTTTGTGTTGACTCTGTTTTTTTTGGTGGGGTTGATGAAGTTGGGGGAACTTAAACTTGGAGAATTACTCGACACACCGCCTCCTGGATTGGATGAAGCCATAGCCATTTCTAAGGTTACTCTCTGATCCTTCTTTTTCTTGTTGTCTCTGCTGATAGTCTCAAAGGGTGTTGTTCACAGGTTATTCAATTCTTGGAATCACCTGAGTATAACATGTTCACTAGAATCGTGTTTGATACTGCACCAACGGTGAGTATAACCTGTACTGAAAATCTGCCTCCCTTTATTTTGTTAGCAAAGTTACTGTTAAGACAAGTCTCGTTGCTACTTACAGGGTCATACATTGAGACTACTCTCTTTACCAGACTTCTTGGACGCGTCCATAGGTAAAATACTGAAGGTGGGAGATGTCAGATAAACTATTTATTACCAAATTGCGTATCAGTTTCTGAGACTTTGTCTCTCTCTCTTCTGCATTTACAGCTTAGGCAGAAAATAACCTCAGCTACATCAGCAATCAAATCAGTCTTTGGGAAAGAAGATAACCAGCCTGATGCTGTGAGTGAGTTGGTGTGTATATTTTGTGATGACACTGTTTCATTCCCTTTTAACTTTTTTCTGTGGATGTGAAAGGCTGACAAATTGGAACGACTAAGAGAAAGGATGGTTAAAGTTCGTGAGCTTTTTCGTGACACAGAGTCAACAGAGTTCGTCATTGTCACTATCCCAACGGTAATATTAATACATCTCGTTAAAGGTTCATTGGCAAATACCAAAATTAAGACATGTTAGTGATCATAATGTTTATTGACATCCTGAAGGTAATGGCTGTGAGCGAGTCTTCTAGATTAAGTGCTTCCTTGAAGAAGGAAAGTGTCCCCGTCAAAAGACTTGTTGTTAATCAGATTCTCCCTCCATCCTCCTCCGACTGCAGATTTTGTTCCATTAGGAGAAAGGTATCACACATAGACTTCTCATTAAGTTATGGACTGTTTTTAAACAGAAAGATTGGTCTTGTCGACTCCTCAACCAATGAATCATTGCCCATTGGGGTGGTCAGTGATAATCACAAAGAATGTTTTGCTGTGGTGAAGTGAATATAAACGTGACAAAATGAACATGCAGGACCAAATGCGCGCTCTAGATATGATACGAGAGGATTCAGAACTCTCTGGTTTGACATTAATGGAGGCTCCCCTGGTCGATATGGAGATCAGAGGTGTCCCTGCTTTGCGCTTCTTAGGCGATATCATTTGGAAATGAGATTCTCACACACTATTAATGTACAGAAGAAGAAGCAGGTTCAATTGCATGAGATAGTGTTGGTTGATGAATTACATAGTTTTGGTACAGATGTTGGAACTTGTACTTGAATGAACGGGTCTCACTCTTTGAGACTTTGATGGGGTTGGTGGGTGCATACTGCATAATGTTCAAACTCAAACTTCAGTGCTTAAAAACAATGAATATTTGAGCCTGAAGATATAATACATAGTTCTTTTTTGTAGAGTGAGACCTAAGATAAGCCACCATTGCTTTACATAATAAAATAGCAAGGCGTCACTTTTTACACAATCAAAAGGAAAGGAGATTTTAACTTAAGCCAGTGTTAACCCAAAAATACATTTATTTACTGCCTTAAATCTAAATACTTCTATTTTATTTACAAATTATTTGCAAAAAAAGTATATATATAAACATGACTCCTGGACTGACTCTCTTCTTGCTTTATCTAACCATTCTGGAGACACCAATCGCCGCTATCTCACGATCTTGGCATGGCAAGCATCGATCTTTGAACTCTAGAGAGAAAGGAATAACAGGCTCCATTGCAATATATTCAGACAGTCTTCATCAGTTCTGTTTTTAATCAACTCCACCACTAAAAGCAGAATCTCATTATTCAGGATGACAACCATGCTTTCTCTAGTAATATGATGCAGATCTAGCTGCCTTTAAACTGAGGAGCAATTGTTTTGGTCGCCCCAAACCCTCTGATCATTCCTCCTCTGAGGGTTGATCTTGAAGAATCCCTCTGATCAACTCTCCGCCTAAGGCTCCACTGTTTTGTTATTTTTGTGCTTGAGATTAAATCTTCTCATGCCTCTCTATTCATTAGCTGTTGACATCTCTCTATTGTCTTCCAAGACAATCTCATTAACCCTTTCAAGGCTATCTTCAAGTTACGGTCTGGGCCTGGTTGGGATTTTTCACATTTTAGCTCATCAGATTCTTAACATAGGATTAATATTTTGTTCTGACTAGAATTCTTTGTAAAATAACTCTTACAATTTTCAAATATAATGCACCAAATTTTATCAAAAAAAGAAAGAAAAACATGTCACTTTTATTGATAGAACATGCTCTTTTCATCAACCTTCAGATATGTAATTATTTACACTTTTAAGATATTATCACGAGAAGGTATTCCCCAGCTTATCCCCCCCCCCCCCAGCTTAATAAACTCGGCGCTTAAGAAAATCCCAATGGACTTATTACTGGTAAATTACCCATTAGGCTTAGATTGTTTTCGAACCAAATTACTGGATGTAATAATGCTTTTTTATATCTGACTCAAGTCCATTGGTATATACATACTTTGTAAGATCTGGCCCAAACTCATTGATCTACAACTACGTTGCATTTCCTAGAGCACAATTTACTTCCTAATTTCTAATTTGCATTTCCTAGACGCACAATTTACTTTCTCAGTTCTAAGAGCATCAACCCCATTTATACCATTTACTACAAAATAGATTAAAAAATAAAATAGCAAAAAAAAAATAAATAAATAATTATTTTATAATTGGAGTAATCATTTTTTTGTTTTTCATTATTCAATTTCTCTCAAGGTTGGAAATGCTACGTACCAAAAACTAGGGCTGGGCATTTTATCCGTTAAATTTGATTCGATTCGTTATTCGTTTCGATTCGATCTGAAAATTTTGGATATCCGTAACCTTTCGAAGCAAAGCAAATACTAAAAATCGATATCCGTTAAAATCAAAGCAAATCACAAATATTAAAATTTTGGGAAGCGAATATCCGCTCCGATCCGGCAATGTATAAATACATGTATATCTTGATTATATTTAAAGTTTTAAGTGTATAAAATTATATAATTATAATTATTCTGATTTGACAAATTTTATTATTACTTATATAAAAGTATTACATAAAAAGAAGAGAAAAAATTTATGAAAATTATAACTTTTTCTTAAGTTTTGTGCTATTATGATTATTAACAAAGTTTAAAAATTTACAAAATATGTAAATTCACTAATTCTTTTAATTTTTAGTTTATATATTATGCTAAAGAAATACTTTACAAAACAAATTTGTATCAAATTTTTAAGATTATTTGTATAAATCAAAACGGATGAGATATCCGTAAGTATTCGTAAATATCCGCAAATATCCGCAAATATCTATTTATTTTCTAGATATCCGTTTTTCCGGAT
This sequence comes from Sinapis alba, assembly GCA_012274485.2. Taxonomy (NCBI): domain Eukaryota; kingdom Viridiplantae; phylum Streptophyta; class Magnoliopsida; order Brassicales; family Brassicaceae; genus Sinapis; species Sinapis alba. The sequence goes on along the minus strand of MU109019.1, from coordinate 1,060 downwards.
ATCCGTATTTTTCCGAAGCAAAACAAATCAAAAAAATTAGATATCCATAACATACGAAGCAAATCACAAATACTTTCAAAACCCCGGATATCCGATCCGTGCCCAGCCCTACCAAAAACTGTAAAGGCCCCTTTAAAAGAAAAGTCAATAAACTATCTTTCACCTCAGTCAAACTGTCCCTAGGACCACGGAACTCTAATCTGATCCAAATGACGAAAACACCACTCATCCACAAACCTCACGGTAATCTGAGAGGGCGAAACCGTAAAATTAACGATAAAATTTTCCATTACAGTAGTCTCCATTCCATTTTTGGCATTATCATTCACAATCTTCCCATGATCGCTTCGCTTCCCAACGCAATCCTCTGAATCTCCCCTCCATGTCACTCTCTTCCTTCCGTCGTTTAGCCGTCGGAGCCGCCGTAATCGCCGCTACCTCCGGTGGCGCTGTCTACCTCTCCCCGTCGGTTGCCTCCAGCGACAGAGGCGGTGGTCCGATTCTAGATTCCTTGAGGCGTAGGATCGGCGATCCCAACGCTTCCGTACCTTCTCGATCTGCTCAAGAGTCTGTTCTGATCGGAGCCAGCGCCTCTAATCCACTCGATGTCCTCGTCATTGGCGGTGGAGCCACTGGTTCTGGAGTCGCTCTCGACGCTGCGACACGTGGTCTCCGTGTTGGTCTGGTGGAGCGTGAGGATTTCTCCTCCGGGACGTCTTCGCGTTCAACGAAGCTTATCCATGGAGGTACGCGTTGAAACGATTGCTCTGGTTTACTAGGTGGAACTGGATGATGTGATCTTCCATTAGGCAGTCACGATCCTTGCATTTTTGATGTAACGGAAACTAAATAGATGCAAAGATATTATAAATTGCTTAAAATACCACTTTTCAAAAAATACACTTTTAACATTTAGATTTAGAATTTAGTGATTATTATTTATGATTTAGTATTTTTTTTTTTTTTTTGGGGGGGGGGGGGTGAAATTAAGTTTATAAACTTCTATAAATGTTGTATAAATTATTCTTACACATTTATAAATTATATTTATGAGAGTTAA
>MU109014.1:2662-20117 GCA_012274485.2 Sinapis alba | reverse complement strand
GGTTGAGGAAATGTCTAAACGAACTTGTCTTGGGATTTGGAGTTGAAGAAGACAACCTTGACGACAACGACGACGACGACGGAGGGGAAGCTTCTTCCGACGTTTTGCTGAGTCTCTTAAGACCTAAAAGCTCACGCCATCTCACAGTGCAACGAGGAGCTCTCGGGGAGAAGAGGTAAGGATCGATCTCCATCTCCAATCTTCGGCATGGTTTCTCCGCCGTGTTAACCGCCGGAATCATAGGCTTCTCCTCCGAATTACTCGCGCTGCCGGAAAACTTAAGTGGAACTAGCTTTCCGTCGGAGAAAAGCTCGTCGGCGGTTAGCATTGTGACGGGATCTTCGAGAAGGAACTCAAAGTCGACAGGATCTTCGTTTTCCAACGGTTGAGATTCCTGGCTCGTCGCTGACGTTTTGGAGCTCTTCCGAGAATGACTCGCCGGAGATAGCTTCTCCGGTGAAGTACCAACGTTTTTAACGCAAGCCGACGTCATTTAGAGTCGAAACTGAGAGAGAGAAAGAGAGTTTTTTTTTTGGCGGTTTCTTAGGGTTTGTAGAGAAGTGGCAATGACAGAGACAAGCAATATATACAGCTCAGCTCAGATTCTCATATAGACAGAACACACGTGTTCTCTTTTACTGGATACAATGATTTCGGGTAGAGCTTCTGCTCGGGTCGGGCTTAAAACGGCCCACTACGTTCACTGCCATATACCATTAGTACACACGTCCGTCAGAATCTTTAATACTATGTGAAGAGATCTGCGATTACCAAGAAAACTAGTTTAGTCTACTAATTAACTTCACACTTGTATGTACTTTTACCATATGACACCAAATTTCGATGATTCATTGGATAATTTAAATCATGATTTATTCTCAGGTTGTGAATGTACATGTGGTAGAATAATATTTACTTACTCTCTCCGTTTCAGAAAGATCTATATTCTAAAAAAAAAATTTGTTTCAAAAAAATACACTTTTTTACATTTTCAATGTATTATTTAATGAAAGTTTGTAAATTTTAAAAAAATTAATATTGTTTATTGAATTTTTATTGGCTAAAAGTTGAAAAATTATTATTTACATAAAGCAATGTATTTAAAATCAAATTTTTATATTTTTTTAATATATGCATAAAATCTAAAATATGTATATTTTTGAAACGGAATGAGTATAATTTATGGTACATATATCTGTGTAATTAAGATCATGATTATTGCAGAGTTCTTAAGATAAAATTTTTAAAATTAAAAGATGGCTCTTATATTAGGTTAAAATTTTTATCCTAAGAACCCGAAATCTTATGCTCTATTGTAGGCTATAATTTGTAGCATATGAATGGACTTACCTCACAAGTCACAAACCCACACTCTCGAAAGATGAAAGATTTATGTTATGTCCAATCCAATAGAATGGGCAAAATTTATGTTATGTTCAGTTTCAAAAAAAAGAAGAAAATTTTTATGTTATGTCCAATCCAATCTCGTTTTTAACTAATAGGTTTTGACTCGTCCATTTCTCAGAGTAGAGTCTATATTATTAGAATTTTTGATTTATCTATTTTAATTAGGTAATTCTAGTTTTAAAAGTATACCTTCGTTAGTAAAAAGATATTTATTCCGCTTTTCTCCCGATCTTAAAAATATGGCATTGAAATTTAGACAAGTAAGCTACCGTTTTGTCTTCCATAGATTTATCGATTCGCCTTAAGTCGCAAGCGACAACCATGGATATCAAAACATAAAGTTGTAAGTAAAACTATAAATGGTTCGACTCGTAATTACTTCTGTACTTTTTGCTTGTTCAGACCAATATTTACAGGTTTTGTGACAACACAAATAAATTTCTTTCAACAACCCAAATATTTAATGTTCACAATTACACCCCGGAGTAATAATTGAAGATTTACTTATCATTTGTTAACTATAGTGCTTCTGTAAATATATATCTCACAGACACAGCTAAAGTCAGTTTGTAATAGAGTAAAAATTAAGCAAAAACCATAAACTCATCATCCAGCTATTGTCTGATTAATTGTATATTATTCTCTGAATGGATAAAACATTTTCAGTTGTAGTTTGTGGTTTTCTAAATCATTTTCAGAATGCTTTTTTATTATTTTGGATAAACTGGAAAATATCGTTTAAATTTAAAGTTTTTTTTAGAAATAAAAGATATAGAAAAATTCTCTATGATAGTATTTTTAGTTTATTTTCATAAAATAGATTTTTTTTAAAAAAATGATCAAAATGTTTCTTTAAAGAGGTAAATATATATTTATATTATTAGGGTTGACTAATTTAGATTTAGAGTTAAGGAGTGGAGTTTTAAAATTTTAAAAATCAAAAATAAATATTAAAAATTTTAAAATAAAAATGCTATTTTGATGATTTTTTGAAGGTTATTTTGGTGACAAAATTTTTAAAAAAAAAACAATTTAAGAGAATTACTTGAAAAATAAATCTATTTGACATGCGTAATTTTGCTAATAGTGGTTGTAGAAAAAAATGATAGATCATAGTTACATAGAGAAGAATATTGAAGTTGACTTTATGGTTTCTTGATTATTTATACCACACCGTTTCTTCTTTCCTACCTCGTGCTTAAAACCTACGATATCCCTCTCCATCTCTCTAACATCAGTTGATAATTAAACAGGACCTTTAGATATCAATAGGAAATGGAAGCTGAGGAGGAGAGTAAGGGCAGTATAAGTATGGTGGAGGCTAAGCTGCCTCCTGGGTTTAGATTCCACCCGAGAGACGACGAGCTCGTCTGCGACTACTTAATGAAAAGAAACGTTCGCAGCCTCTACCAACCAGTTGTCTTGATCGAAGTCGATCTCAACAAGTGCGAGCCTTGGGACATTCCTCGTAAGTTTTTAGTAATCATTCTGTTTTATATTTCTTGTCGTTCTAAGTTTATGAGGTTTATTAATAAAATATATGATTTTATATATTTTTAAAATAAAACACAATTACTTATACACCTAACCATTGTTTTGGTTATGTCACTCGTTTTCTTAAAGACATTAAAATTATCCAGAAACAATATGAAGCTTATAATGTGTATGTGCGTACACAAAAGTCTCTTAACTCATCAATCATATAGTTTAACCATTCGATCATAGTTAAGCATGTTATAATTCATATTTCTTGTCGCCAACACTTTTTGTTGATTGTTTCTTCCATATTCCGAGTACAAGATAAATCATATGTTGATAAACCAACAAAACAAAGAAGAAAAAACAAAGTTCAAGTTGCGAGCCACTTGCAGATTAGTACTTTTCTTGCTATTTTCTCGTGAAAAAACTATTTAACTGCATAATTAACAATGGCTAATCATACACCTATACTTTAAAAAAGTATATCAATATTCTATCATTTTAAAAAATGATCGTAATCATGCATACGTGTTGAATGCCTATTCGGTGCTTGGTAATTGGGAACCTGGTTAGTTAAGATATGATGCGGATAGATGGGAATCATTTGGATATTATTGTATAAATGTATACATCATAAAGATAAAGACAATTCCGGAAAGACTTCTAATTTCTTCTCATGTCTTATCATAATCCTTCAAATAAATATAGAATAAAATACACTTTTTAATTAAATTCTGAAATCCACTAATGTATGTGAAATGTGAAAGAAAAGAGCATTCAACGTCAACATTATTAAAAAAAAACATCGATTAAAATATATAAAAACTCGTTTGCAATTGTACAGAAACGGCGAGGGTAGGAAGTAAAGAATGGTATTTTTACAGCCAAAAAGATCGGAAATACGCAACAGGGCAAAGAACAAACCGGGCTACGGCCACCGGTTATTGGAAAGCAACCGGTAAAGATAGAGCAATCCAAAGAAATGGTAGTCTTGTGGGCATGAGGAAGACACTTGTGTTTTACAGAGGTCGAGCCCCTAAAGGTCGTAAAACTGATTGGGTCATGCACGAGTTTCGTCTCCAAGGGACTTTTATCCACCACTCTCCCAAGGTAATATTATTACACTATTTACTCGTGTTATAAGAACATCATTATTTCCGGTCTCTTAACCAGAGTTCTTAATTTCATGATTTAACCATTTTTTTTACACTTTTCGACTAAGAGACGGTTTTTATATTTCTTATTTAAGAGACAGTTCTTAGTTTTAACTAAGAAAAACTAAGAACCGTCTCTTATCCGGAGCTAAGAACCATGATTAATAGACCGGAGGTAATGATGATTTTGAAATCCATAAAACATTTCGTTAAATTAGTTTTTAGATTATTTCTGAGTATGGTATATGTTTGTTGAATACAAATATCAAATTAAGCATGAATCAAGCGTCTAGGGGATGTCACAATCATATTATCCCGTGAATTATGGCAAACGTTTTGACTTTTATCTTTGTTTCATATTCAACCTGAATGTACATTATCTTTGAAGGGATATCGCTGACGATTTTACAAAATATTTTTATTTGTGGCTTACCTTACCTAAGATGATCTTTGACTTGGCACAAAATATCCACTCTCAACCATATGATTTTGACATCTGTTTTTATTTTAATTTTTTTGAAAACAATTTGCTTTGTTTGGAGAAAAAACACACAGGAAGAATGGGTATTGTGTAGAGTTTTCAACAAGAACAACAATGAAGTCGACAAGGGCAACAACATGAGAAGCTGCTCTGATGAAACAGCTTCTGCATCAATGGACTCGTACATCAACTTCGAGTATCATCATCATCACATCATCAACCAGCAAGTGCCCTGCTTCTCCAATTTGTCACAGAACCAAATCGATTTGGTCTCCAAGAATCCCAAACTGTTGTCTATTAATCATTCCTCTGATCAGATGATTCTCAAGAGTTTGCTAAGTCAACTTACCAAGAATACCAAAGAGCCACAGAGTTATGGAGAAGGAAGCTCAGAGAGCCAGGTGACCGACGTTGGCATACGAAGCCACGATGCTTGGAAATATTGATCACTACCAGAAATCTATAATCTTTTTTTTTTAATTTAATTTTTATGAAGCATACATACTCTTCACCAATGCAAACGTTTATTCACCCATCTCGTGTAAACATTGGTATACCATTATGGATTAGATAATCACATCAAATTAAAAAAAAAAAATCATAATTGTAAAACCATTTGTAACATAAAACAAGGTCAAGAAATATCTATCTCAAGAGGAATTGGTCGCGTTTACTGTTTTAGCGATGTAACTGCGTCCCGTTAAAGATTCCAAAAAACGGCAGATCGTCGAGTGTTATTTTTTGTTTGTTTGTGTTCTGTCCGTGAAACTCTGGAAGATTAAGACTTGAGGGTTGATTGGCAGAGCATTAGCATAAGCATTATGCTCGTAACTATCCAATCAACATTTATCATATAAGCATTTAGAAAAACATTTACAAGATGCTAATGCTCTCCAAATACTCTTTGCTCAATGCTCTCATATAGAGCTTTTGGTAGAGCATTTACAGTTAGAATATATAAAAAATTTAAAAAATTATATATAATTTATTTATTTTTAATAAACTAATATAAAATTTAAGTTTATAATCAAAAAATAAATTATATTTTTAAAAATAAAAGTTGCGTTTAAATATTGGAACTTTTTCAAAATAACAATATTTCACATTTAAAATATAATATAATTTATAAAATTACACATATCATTCATTATTTTTAATAACAAAACATAAAATAGTATATATATATATATATATTATATATTATAAAATTAACATATAAAAATTATTTAGAAATAAATAAATTATATATCATATATTAATTTTTATGATAATATTATAGGTGAATTATGTACTTCTCTACCAAAAAATAAATAATGATAAATAATATATAATTAATTTATTTTATTTAATAATATCAAAAATTAATTTATATCAAAAAGTAATAATATTTCACTTTTAAAATAAATATATTTAATAATATTATTTTTAAATAAATTTATATTTTTATAAAAGTAATATATTTCACATTTAAAATTTAATTTATATAATTAAATAATATTCATTATTTTTAATAACAAATATATCATTAATATATAATAATTTAATATATATATATTATATGCTAACTTTTATTATAATTTTAAAATTGTATAATGCTACTGCTCTAGCAATCACTTTATTAAAAAATTTATTGAAAGCATACAGCTTCTACAGCATACAGCTGTCGTCTGCTACTGCTACTGCTACTGCTTTATCATCAGCTGTACCAATCGAGACCTTGGTCGAAAAGAAATGTCGCCTTTACGCCCTAAGTATACTTTCTAACTCCGTCATTCATTATCCTACGCGCACTGACCCATTCGTCTCCGTCACTCGCCGCTTAGCATCGATTTTCCGTTTGTGACCTTTCCATCTTCTTTGTATTCTTGCCAATAGTGCATTGGAATTGCTGATTGATTCCCCCCCTCAACGATCTCAGGTTTAGGGTTTGTTTGTTTTTCCCCCTAGTGATGGCATCCTTGAGAGCGAAGGCATGTGCCATCTGCAAGGAAGAGCTTGAAGCTGCTCAAGGTTGGCGTTGCGAAGTTTGTCATCTTCCTGACTATGAAGTTTGCACTGGTTGTTACTCAAAGGGCATTAACCATCCACACATCCTCATTAGCCGCCGTCCATCTGCCACTCTTTCTCTTGTACCTAATACACAAACTAATCAAATCCAGACTGCACAACAGGTTTATTTATATTTATACAGTTCTGATTGGTTACTATTAATACTGTTCTGATTGGTTGGAACTGCAGTTAAGAGCAGTGCTGCTACACGTGATGACATGCTGCACCACACAGTGTCAGTATCCAATGTGTCGCATTGTTAAGCGTCTCCTCAGTCATGGTGTTACATGCAAAAACAGAATCTGTTATCTTTGTAAGAGAATGTGGGATCTTTTCCGTTTCCACGCCAGATACTGCAGAGATCCACAGTGCAGAATACCCAAATGCAGGTTGAAAGCAATTTGTTCCCAAGAAAGTTAAATGTTGTTTTTTTTCTTCTTATAATGATTTTTTTTGACAGAGAATTTAGAGCTCTTTTTAGTAGAAAGCAACAACAGGAGTCAGATTCAAGACGCAGAGCAGCTGTGGTACGACAAAGAGCCGCTGAAGCAGTAACCTCCACTCCTTGACTGATCAACATGTTATATCTCTCTTCTATGTCGTTAAGGTGTTCGTGCCTCTTCTGAGCTCACTCTTTTGATCACTTCGTTTTGTAGATGTAGCATTTTTTCAAGCGAATAAATCCTCCTCCTGATTTGGATTATTATACCTGCAGGTTTTCAATGTTTATGTTTTTGATTTTCAGTCTATTGATGTGGCTTTCTCTTTTGTTAATTTGTAATTTTATTCGTTGCTTTAGATTAGATGTGATTAATGTAGGACCTTAGAGAGATGAGTTAAGTTTAATGATTTTTCAGTGTTACTAGTTCATATATTTTATTTGAAAAAATGTACACTGATAAGCCCCAAAAGCTAAGTTGGGAACAATAATGATCACCTTGATGAAAACAGCTAGGCCTTTTTTTACAACCGTAACAGAGCTTTTAAAAGGTTATTACAACGCAGAGGAGTTGTTGTCGGGGAGAAACAGATATCTGAAACGAGAATCAAAGGGGAGTATTCCACAGTTACGTGAGGAGAGAACACTTTGCCTTCTCTTAGAGATGCACTGTTCCACAAAAGCTGCTTGATGTGGTGGAAGGTACTTTGATATCCATACCCCCAAGTTCGAATCCTCCACCACACTCTTAGCGTAACAATGGAGCATTTTGGGTACCAAGAGCTTCCCTTTGCTGCTCAGCCCTACCGATGCTTGTATGAACTCCCTTTGAGCTTCTAGTAGCTCTTCCTTCACTCCTTTCGCTGTGTAGATCCTCACCTGCATGCAACACATATGTCTTTAGACTTCACATTCCACACTTTATGCCAAACAAAACGAGAAAGATAGTTAGTTTACCGCAGGGGAAGAGTACATTCCGCAGCTTAAGGCAAAGGAGAGAAGAGGCTCGTGTGTATCAATGCTTGCCTTGCGTTGTTCTTCTGATACTTTCAGCTTGTTGATGGCAAGAAGCAGAGCCTGCACATCAGAAAGTAAACGTTAACTGACTCTGCAAAACGCAAACAATAGAACACCGAAGGTAAAAGGTTATATACATACAATTTGTGGCCTGTGTACAGGCGGTTTCATCTTCAGTATCACATACTCCATTGTAGCTGCAGTATATGAGTGCCCTCCAACCGTATAGGCAGCCTGTGGAGCAAAAACATAAAGGAATAAGATAAGACAAGAACGATGAGAAGAACAAAACAAAGCTTATTTTTCAAGTGATTAATAACCTTTAGCATCAACGAGAAGAGTTTCATGTCGCTTTTTGGGACACCATAAGCCAAATAAGCCTACATTTTAAAAAGAAGACAACTCTCATAAAGCATTCATTCTATTTCAGAAAAGGTTTTTTGACAAGTAAAAGGGGAAAAAAGGAGCTAACATGCATGATCAACGCGTTATAAACGTTAATCCAGAAAGCAAGCTTCTCATTACAGCTCAAGTGGATCGGGTTTACTCTAGCAAGTTGCTCCACCAGTGTCCTATTCACAGAATCAGTTTTTGAGTCTTGTAGTTTAATAAGATTGACAAAAAAAGAAGTTTAAGGAAACTCTATTACCTGAACCTCCTCAATGCTCCAGAAGCATATTCCAGCTGCTTCTTCCCAACAGACATCCAAGAAACCTCGGATGCCAAACTGTAGTTTCCAATCTCCGACCAGCTTAATTTCCCGCGAACTCTGTAAGGATCAAAGACGTTTCCTGTGGCCAAGACATCATTGTTACTTTGGATATCTATCTGAGGGCTTTGAACCCATGAAGAGATCATTGACCGTTCTGTTGAAGGCCACCAGGAAGATGAGCTTGATAGATGCCCCCGTGGTGATACCACCGGTGAGAGTTGGCTCTCGTTCGAGGATGCTTTTGTCTGATCAGCAAGAGACATGAAGATGTTCTTCATACATCTCACCATTTCTTCAGACAGTAGATTAGGGTGATCCCACAGGAACTTAGGTAGCTTCCTCGCATTTTTCTTTCTCATTAGCCTCTTCTCAAGAAACTGATTACTTGGGTCCAATGCTTTCTGGTTTAGTAAGCGAATATTATCAGATACAACAATTATTCTTTGCTCTATTAAAGAAAGAAAGAATATATAAGTTTATACCTTAACAGTTGATTCTACTTGAGATGATTCAGATGAAGAGTCTTGGTTTTGACATGGATTGTCTTCTGCTGATTGATGTAGTTCAGAATCTGAATGATTCAAATATCTCAAGGAAGAAGAAGAGTTCTGCATAACTAAGACATAGAGTTATACACCAATATAGATTACAACAAAAAAAACCAAGACAATGATGAGATACATACTGGTGGAGAAGCTGAATGTGTCAAATGATATTCAGCTAGTCTACTCTCGTTACGTTCTTGGCTAAGTTGGAAACTCAGTGACATCATTTCTTGCTCTAGCTTCGTGACTGCAGTCTCTAGCGTGGCTATATTGGAAAGAAGTTCTTGAGCCTGCCCAATTTTCAGACATCATCATTGAAACAGAACGGTTATTTCAAAAAAGCAATCACAGCAGGATGAGTTGGGGGGGGGGGGGGGAGCATACATGATGTGGAACACTACAAGAAGAAGAAGAAGATAGCTCCCAAGGATCCTTCTCCATGACGCTCTGTAGAAAACTATGCAGCTCTATTTCTTCTTGGAGTTGTAGTTGCAATCTTTTTACCTGGAACATAAAGCTTCTTTTCAGAATTGGTAAACATTGCAATTTGTTTTAGAATAATGAGTTAAGAAGCTCACATCCTCTTCAAGTTGATATCTATATGGAAAAGAGTCACCACTTGTAGACTCTTGGCTTCTCTGTATACACAATGAAGCAAGCAAGCAAGCTCTTATTGTTGTTTAGGAACTGCATAAATTCATTCAACAGGTACAATCTAGACTTAGTGTACGTTCATACCTCTGACTTAGATTTCAAAACTTGAGAGTCATGCATCCCAAGGCTCTGTAGTTTGGCAGTTATAACCATGAAAACCAAATGATGGAACTTCTTCAACAAATGTGCTTCAGATTCTTCTCTCAAGTACAAAAGACTTAAAATGACATAATCCCTGCACAAAACCAGATTCAAATAATAAATGAGTTAAGATAACATTTTAGAGGAAAATGTGGTTGTCTCTTAATAAGCACAAGACACTAATCAAATGATGGAGTTTTGATAAATGGAATTTCCTCAGCACATGTAGTCCAAAGTACAAGATGAAGAGGCAAAAGAAAGACACTGTTACACCTGTGAACATCTAATAAGGACAAAATCTATACAGAAAATAAGCACAGCAACATGTCTTGTTCAAAAACGACTAGACAGCTTAACGTATCACATGGTCGAAATTTTCAAATTGAAAGGTTTTGACAGGCTAAGCGGTTATTGGTTGGAGTTTTAAAGAATGTGTGTTTGATTTTTGAGCCTGGAATACTGGTTTACCTTTATAGAAAGATAAAATTAAACATAACTCTGATGAAAAGAGAAGGCATAAAAAAGAAGAAGCTAAAGACACTATATCCCTAAAGGCATATCAAGTGGTTGTCACTGTCTCTGAACAAAGAAAAAGATAATGAAACTTTGAACCATAGAGTGTAACCTAAATTCTCCAACAAAGTATAATTCAAACAAGTAGGAAACAGTGGGAAACAAAAGTGAACCTTTTTTTTTTCCTTCTTCCAGTGGCTGAAAGAGAACTTTCAAGAATCTGAGAAAGAGATAGAGAAGAAAAGCTATGTTATTCGAGAACCAAAACCCTAAGCTTCTTCTGAAAGTTCTCTGCTAGATTCTCCCACACTAATCTTAATCTATCTTTTAGGGGGTACTAGGTGTCAAATAAAGAGCATAGACCCCTCTTATTTATTTCCCTATCTTTTAAAAAGTTTCTCAATTTGAAATTCAAAAATAAAATCATCAATTCTGAGTCAACAGTTAATGCTAACTAAGAAAAGGACTACCTTTTTTCTTATTATTATCCAATAATGAATCAAAGTAATGAGTCAGAGTAGAAGACAAAGATACAGTTGAACAGAACAGAAGAGAATCTACAACACACTGCTTTCGTTCTACACGGGCACTTGGAATTTAATGTCTTTTTCTTAATAATTTTAAAAATAAATTAAACTGAAAAGAAGAGAAGAACAAAACAATCTTCAGAAAATAAAAAATATTGAAGCATTCTCACATGCAGAAACGCATGTTTAAACAAACTAAGATATTTTGTCGCTTTGTGGTTAGAGCTTAGTGACCTGGAGCCTGATTCTCTTTTCTGCGTGTTTTGTTTTGTTTTTTATGTTGACAATGTGTAGTAATATCCACAGAATTTTTATATGTTTGAAATTTGAAAAAAAACAACGAGTAAAGAACACAACTTTCCCTGAATATCATGGTGTTCAAAATATTGTCTTGTATACGATTTTTTTTTTTGTCTTAGACTTGTTAGATTCTTGTGTATATTTTTCCTAAAGCATCACAATTTAAAAAGCACATATGATATATCCGGTCGATTCATCAGCATGGATTCAAAATATGAGTTTACATCAGCACTGGTTCCAAAGATGAGAGCTTTGATGAGCATTCAACCTAGAGAACTAAAATATGCACATTCACGAAAAAAGCTGAACGGGTCAGTCCAACTCCATACAAAAGTCTTGCAGCACAGTCTCCTTCACTTCTCTTTACTTAGTTTGGCTTTCCAGCTTTGTAGATGAAGATTGTAATGAACAAACGCCAACTCTTCCAAATGCTGTTTCTCACAAGGGCTCATTCCTCTACTTAGGAACAGCTTCTCTGCTACGTTTCTCTTCAGCTTGTACTTCGAAGCACCTTCACATGTCTGACTCAGAACCTTAACGGCGAAACTCTGCAGTTCTGGGTGCTCTCTAGCCTTTTGAGCCCACCACTCACCTACAAAGAGAGATTCAAAACAAAAAATAACACCATTTGCTTCACCAGTTCCAACATATTTCTACAAAATCAAGAAGTTCACACACCTGGAGCGACTCCAGTGATCTGATCAGCTTGACTGGCCTCATTAAAGCAACCTTTACCGAGCCTGTACATTTTAAGCTGTCTGCCAATTTTAGCTACAACATGACATTCTTGTACTAAACAACCCACAGCTGAGATAAAATCAGTTGTAACTTCTGTGTCATTCTGAAACTCAGTTGAGTAGAACGCCGCCGGGTTCAGAAAGTAACCGGCAACATGAAGAGGACTGTGAAGGTGGTTGTTCCAGACATCATCAATCACATCCCATAACGGCTTGTAACATAGTTCCTCGTTGTTGACTTCCTTGGCTATACTCTCCTTTATACCATCCATAGTGTCATAGACATATCCAACATGCTGACTGTTGGCAGTAGAAAACAAGTGTAGACTGCGAATCAGAGGAGATGTGGATTTCACAAGTCTCTCAACACATTCCCAAAAAGACGAATCCTTCACCAGTTTGGACACTGTTATGCCCTCTTCTTTGTTCCAGTCTGGGGAAGCAACCATGGCTGCCAAGTTGTTCTTCGCCTTGAGAATGTTCTCTACGGTGAGATACAGTGTAACAAACTCAAACTCAGAGGAGGAGACTGTCATGTCTTTTCCATGACTAGGATCTTTGAAACGTTCCCAAACCAAGGGATTGTTGGAGAGGAACTCTGTAATGTGATTGACCTTGTCAAGTATGTCTCCAAAGGAATCCATCTTCACAATTTCCATCAGCATAAGCTCTAAGCAGTGGGATATACTCACGGACCAGAACATGTTTAGGTTGTTACTCTTAAAAGACTTGCCTAGTTCACCAACCCAGCCAGAGGTTGAACATGCAATGATTTGAACCACGTTATGCACTCCAACATCCTCAACAAGCCCATATACTAGCGCCATTAAGGCAGTGACATCTTTCTTCATATCCGTAACATCAAAGGAACAAAGATACACTGGACCCGCTGGACAGTCTGCAATGAAAGTAACCAGATCATGGCCACTCTGGTCAACCCAAGCATCCAACAAGATGCTGCAACCTGTGATGGCCCATGAATCTTTAATCTTCTTGACATGATCTAGCACTTCCTTCAATGCTTCTTGAAGCATCCATCCATTTAAATCATGAGAATCAGGGATCTTAAGCTGCATCTCACCACCACCACCACCTACAAGAGACGCTGCAGCGATCATTTCTCTGAAGCTTAGGGAATCCACAGTTGAAAAATCGAAACAGTGTTCATAAAAGAACCGACCAATGCACTTTTGAGCTTTGTTTGACAACAATAACTCTTTATCAGGCTCCTCCACACACGTATTCTCATTCTCAGCAGATTCACTTTTTCTTGATGAAACCTCTTCTCTTCCACGCTTATGATCATTACCCATTTGGACTTCCCTTACTCTCTTAGTCTTAGCAGCAGTAGTGAGACCTGCAGGCTCTTCCTTGGTAACCACATCACGAAACGCCTCTCTAACAGTTGATGTAACTTGTTTACAGGGAGTTATACGCCGACTTGTACCACCCAAGTGACGTTTGAGACGGTTCAAGCCAGTCATTTCTTTTCCGCAGTATTTGCATTTAACACGCTTTTCCTTTTCGTTCACCCAAACTCCGTGGTCATGAATGTCCATGACGAATGTTTCAGCCCTTCAAAGATTCACCTAATTAAGAAAAACACAGAGTGTGAATCAGACTTAGAACCAGACATTACATGCAACGCAACCCGATCATGTTTGAAACAGAATATCGAAGCCTTGCATGCTTATGGAGAGCAAGAGAGTGATGTAAAAACGAGACTTTAAACTTTACAATGAAGAAAACTCATGCAAAATGCTCTCAAGCAACCATCTGGTAGAAATTATTCACCATCAGTCAAAAAAAAATCGAACCTACAAGTTGCCTCCTTAGTGATAAAAAAATATCAAAGCAAACAACTTTTTGTAACCAAAACAAAAATGAACTCATTGTTTATCTACGGCTTTGGAACGTGATCAGAGATTACCTGAGTGACTGAGTCTAAGCGTCGAGTTTCGGATAACAAGAGAGACAACAAACCCTGGACGAGAAACGAAACCCTTGTTTCCTAGAGAGGGTAAGCTGAGGCCTTGTTTTGTCTCCGTAAATTATCGTAACTAATGAAAAGTCCATTAGTGATTTAATAAGTTTACATACTTGACCTAGGTGTTTGGGTCCTCGTTTGGGATTGGGTCTTTCGAGTCTTACATATTTGGACCCAACTCGATACTTACAAAGTTTTGGTTCGGTTTCGGATAAATCTTCTCAGATCTAGATCTGTTTGGATAAACAATTTTTATATATGTAAAAGAATAGCTATATTTGGATATAAACAGTTTCATTTGATTCTCGAGTCTTTTAGGTACTTTTCGGATCTTTTACATGTTTACGGATCTTTTTTTTGCAATTTTCGAAGTTTTTAGGTACTTTGGGATTATTTTCATATTTTTAGGTTGATTTATTTCTAATTTTTGAATTTTTAGGTATTTTGGGATCTTTTTCATGTTTTTGGTTTGGTTATTTTGTAAATTTTGAACTTTTTTTTTTTTTTTTTTTTTGGAACGTTTTTTTTTTTTTGGAACGCTTGAACTTATTTTATAAATTTCAGGTATAACTTGGGTTATTTTTACCATATACATGCAGTAAATATTAGGATAAAGCTATTAAAATTCGGATCCACTTCTATTTAATCGGGTTTAGGATTCAGTTCAGATCGGGTCTAAGACCCCAAGTCCTCCATAATGAAACTCAGTAGGATAAAATGACATTACCCGTACCCCACCTGAACCTTTTTTAAGGTCAATTCCAATTCAAGTCTTCCGGATCGGGTAAAATGGCAAGGCCTAACATACATACATACATCTCCTTTGCGTGGCCACCAACATTCCCTGTACCAAATTACACAACTAGACTATACTCACGTATTTGAAGAAACCTTACTACTTCTCAAGATCTTCAGATTCAGCATTGTTCGTTTCTGAAGGGATTCACATTTATCTTGTTCGGTTTGAGAAGCAATGTTCTTAGCAGATGATGATGGCTGAGGCAGAGATTCTTCGGTTTTTGGACATGTTTTGAGAATCTGGTATAATAGAGTATTCAGCATGCTCTTCTTCTATTCGTTGCTAAAGCACCCGTTGCACCTGCACGTTGATCCATTTACTGGATTGGTTATCATAACACATTTCTTTTGCTGAACTGAAGTGTAATCGGAGTTAGTTACCTCTAGGAGTTGTTCATGCAATTGCTTTTGAACTTCCATTCTGCATACGCAGAGCTTCAGTTAATTCCATTGCCCTGTTCATTGAAGAAGAGAGTCACTTTAGGATAAGGTTGAGACATTACTGGGGATCCAATATATAACCAGAAACCAAGCAACAAACACAATGCATCACCCTTTCTTTTTCTCTAATCAGCTTCACTGTTACTCAAAGCCAGTTTCTTTTCCTCTGAGTTAACATTTTTTTTTCTCATCAGCTTTACCTTCTTTTTTTTTTCTCTCTAACATATATACAATATAACTTCTTTAAATTAATACTCTATAAATTAATATATACTAAAAATCTCTATAAAATAATATAGTTTTATAGTCCTAAATTAAGTTTTTGGTTCAATTAGTATATCGATAAATTAATAATCTCTATAAATTAATAAAAAATTATAGTTTTGGTGTAGTCCCAATATTATTAATTTATAGAAGTTTCACTGTACTTAAGCTATCAGTAGATAGATGGTTGAAAAGAAAACAAAGGATATCTAACCAATAGCAAGTTAGAGAATATCTATATATGTGCTAAAAGCCTAAAAACTCACTTTTTTAGGCCCTTCAAGGCATCTTTAACTTGGACTCAATCCAGACACATGCTGCTGCTAATCCTGGAGAAGAATATGAAGGGAGGTCTCCTGGTTTCTGGCTGGACATTCCAAAAATTATGAGCTGAAGACATAGAAGACGAGCTAGCTTGACGAATTCCTTTATTGCATTGGTCTTGTGCCTTTGAGACCAGCCTATGTCTGTTACATGATTTCTTGATCAAATCGGACTTCTTACACCAATCAAAGCTCAACACTTTTTCGAGGAGTTTTTCCCATCTTTTTACACCAAATGTGACATCAGAAGCGGAAAGTTTGAAACTTTCTCTGAAAGAAATACACGAAACCCATATCTTCAAATCAAAGAGATGAAGTTTATCCGAATCAGAAAGCAAAAAGAAGAAGGAGATTGTGGCTACAGAAGGCTAACGAATCGCCACCGTCCAGGAAGAGAAGACAAGTGGAGACTCTTCTTGTCTTTGCTTGATTGGTCTCAGCCTCACTCGACCGTCTTTCTTTACACTACGCGCTCTTACATCAAGTGTAACTCACTCACCTGTTGAAACCGTCAGTTTACTTACCACTTCAGGAACCAAGTGGTTGTGCGGCTTTGCCTTATTCTTTGGTCACTGGATCAATTATATTTATATTTGTACAATCCGAAATAACTTTTGAAATACCTGAATACATAAAATATTAATTATATATATATTTATAATTAAATACTCCCTCCGTTTCATTAAAATTGATGTTTTGGTGTTTTCACACATATTAAAAAACACTTAATCATACATTGTTTTTAAAAATTATCAAATTCCAATGCATTTTAACCAATAGTCTTTCAATGAATTCAATTAATTTTATTAAATTTTATAATTTTTTATAGAAAACACAAAAAATGTGAAACAACTTATTTTTGTAAAACATTTATCTTAGTGGAACGGATGGAGTATATATTTATAATTAAAAAATCTATTAAAAATATCTAAAAAATATTTGAAAAAAATTAAATTATTATAAAATATTAGAACTATCCAAAAATATTTTAAAATATCCAAATATTTTTATCTAAAATACTCAAAATAATTTTAAATATTAATTTTTTTATTTAAATTATCTTAATTATTAAATATTTTATTTTAAAAACTTGATATTTAATCTGAATTATCTAAATTATAGATTATCTGAAATTATTAAATCGAAATCGTGTGAGAATCGATTTTTTCAAATATTATCCGGTTCTTAAATTTACTATCCAAACTGAACTCTATCCGAAACTTGCAAAGCAAAATAATCAGATAACAAATAGATAGTCTAATCTTCAATCTAGGGCTGGGCAAATAAACCGAACCCGAAAACCCGAACCGAACCCGATCCGATAAAAATGAATCCGAACCGATCCGAACCCGACATAAATACCGAATGGATCTTGTTTTATGGTATTTCGGGTTATGGGTATTATCCGAACCGAACCCGAACTTAAATGGATATCCGATAGAACCCGAACCAATTCAAAATCCCCCAAAATAACTTGTACCAAACAT
>MU109013.1:4133-20183 GCA_012274485.2 Sinapis alba | reverse complement strand
GAAAAATGGAAAAGATAGATGTTTTTAGGTTTGCTAGGTATCGTTTATGCTCTGATACCATAAAGGTATTGAATGTTATGATATATTACTTAGAGAGCTTTACAATATATAGAGTGATACAACTTGAGCAGGAAGGTAGAAGTAAATGGAGAATATAGACTTTACAAATATACACCTATGTAATCTACTTTCCTTATCAGCTATCACGTTGAACTGGTCCCCGTTGTCTATGAATCTTTTTCTCGCTAACAACTTTGTAGCCACAAGACTTGGATGTGGATCCAAAATACAATATGTAATATTCAACGACCAAAAGTTATATAAAACAAACTAGTGATCATGCAAAGATATATTGCTAATCATGCAAAAAACAAGAACATTTTCATAACAAACGAGAACTTTATTCCAACGATATACTAAGTTAAGGCAAAAGAAGATCACACATCATAATTTCAACCACTAGTGAGTAGAGATAAGCAAAGTAAAGGCGTCATAAGATTTAACTCTACTGTTTCATTACGCTATTATCGATTCAGTATAATTACAATTAGATAAAAACTACAAACACTCAACTTATGTGAAACTAAGTTGCAATGTTATGTGAATATTATTGTGAATATATAAGTGGAGAAAAAAATTACACCATACTGAGAAGTACATGGAGGCATATTCCAGCCAATAAAGGTGTCTTGGCTACCGACAGAGTCATCGGATGGATGGTTACACTTGACATAGTCGTACGATAAGAGAACTCATCGGTGTCGTAACCCTGACCGTTGAGACCACCAACGAGTACCAGATTGTAACGTTGATGTAAATGTCTTCTTATCCCCAAGTAAGCTACTCCCAACAACACGGGGAATCTATGCCATAATCCTAGCTTGTCCACTAAGTGCACAATCTATATATTTAACTAGGTGTAATCGCGTTTCGCACGGAATATTGTTTTATTGTTAAGTATGATATTTTGGGATAATGTAATTACGTAGCATTTTTTATTCGGCAAGCGCATTATTTGGTATATTTTTGTGTTATGTAGTAGTAGATATTTAGTTAATATATTTTGTGTTTGTTTTTTTAATCATGTGTTGTTGTGTGCATAGTAGTACTTGTTAGTGATAAGAGTAAAGCATAATGAATTTTAATAACCTTGATAAGATTAATGGTGTTTTTTGAATATTATTCTTGTAAGATATTTTTTGCCCTCTCTCCATATTTTAACATTGAACCGTCACCATCTATGGATTTGTTTACCTTTCTAGTATTCGGTGCTTGAGCACCCATGAATGGTTGTTATGTTTTGGAATAAAGTTCTTCCTCGCTTTCTTCTCCTGCCAGGTTATCTGATATTTGTTGTAGATTCAGTTTATGAGGTCCAAGTTGTGCAGTTGTTTCTCACGGCATTGTAAGTTGTTCCTATCATTATTGGATGCTCCTCTTCTTTCTTAGATTTTGGTTGATGTTAGGGATTGGATCTCCTTGAGTTGGGTCAAGGTTTAGTCGTCTTTTATGATGTCTTTTTGTCATTGGCTTGCCGTCAATAGTTCATGCTCGTATTGGTTTTCAAGATCTGATTTTGGTGATCTGACTTTTAATACTCTCTTTCATATTTTGAAGACGGTTCCACGGTTCCACGGTTTTTTGATTTTTTTTTTTGTTTTGCCTCCGCTTTTTTCTCATATCGTTGCAGTTTTCATCGATGCTCGCATCTTGGTGGGTCTCCCTTTCGCCATGTTTGTCACTCCAGGTTTGAATAATGTTTTTCTCCGTGTATGCTTTGTGAGCTTGACAATTTGTTTATGGTCTCAAGCTTGGGGTATGGTTTCTTGGTGATTAGCTTCCATTCTTTCTCTCTCAGGTTGTTTCTCTTCTTGCTGTGATTCCCTTGGTATAGGTGTACACAGTTAATTTCTTGGTATAGGTGTACACAGGTCCCTTCTATCTAGAGCTTTGTGGTTCTTCTTTGACATGGGAGGTATGTACTTGTTTAGTTTGTGAGGCGCTTCTTACCTCTTAGCTAGTGGATATGCTTTTAGTGCTTTAGGTATGTGTCTTTCTGTTTTGTGGTGACTTTGGCCTTCTGGTGATTATTTTTCCTTGGATCCACTTTCTTGGTCTTTGTGTCGGTGCTTAATGGTGTTTTTTGTGTTTGGTAGATTGCTTTGTCTCATATTTTATTTTTCTACCCTTTTCTGACATTTGTTTGTTCAGGTCAGGTCACACACTATGTGGTAAGGTGAGATAAGTTTATTTTCGTTCTTGATCTCCTTTCAACTTTCTATATTTATTAAATTTTTAATCTAGCATTTTTAACTTTTTTCTGTGATTGTAGAGGTTATAAGTTTAGATCTTTTATTGAGCTCTAGTTTCTTCTTCTTATTTTAATTATTTTATGATTATTGATAATAAAATAAATATGTAATTTTTAAATAAAATTATAGAAAATAGTAAAAGTAATAAAAGAGTAAATTGTTTTTAGTTGTGAATAAATTAAATATCAAAATATATTTATATTTTTACTTATTTCTTTATTCATCTTAATTTTTAGTGATTAATAAAATAGATTATTAAATTTCATATGATGATGTTTAGTACAAAAAAGATTAGAGAACTAAAATTCGTGGTATCGAAAATGCAAAGAAGAAACATAAAAGTATGAGATCGCCTTCATCCTTTCCCTCTCCCTATCTCTATTTTTCCCTCTTCAATTTTCTATTCAATTCAGAAATGTCACCTCTTATTTATTTTTTAATTTGTTTAACTATCTTACATTTATGTGTTTTTGCATTATTTAAGTTTCTTTGATAAATTTTTTAATTTAACATGTGAATTTTAAAGAGAAATAAAAGAGAACATGTAACATCAAACTTTTATGTTACTTATCATAAAAAGAGAAAATCTAAGTTTATATATATTAGATTAGAAGAAAAAAAAAATTAATTATAATGAAAAGATTCATCAAACAATTATGATTACTGATTTGATAGCTTTGTAGAAGATAAAGAATGATTGTTGTAGATGATCATAAGGATTCATCGAGATGGATTTACATAGAACAAAAATCAAAGAAAGACATCTTGGAAACAACATAATGAAGCTCAGGATCAATGAACCAGCAAGAAGATGGAGAGAAACCTATTTATTTTATTTCTTATGTGTTTGGATAATGTGTCTGTTTTATGCTTTAAATGATGGGCACACAACTGTAATGTATTTATATAGACCCACACGCATACTCATATTTACATACTCCCTCCGTTTCATATTAGTTGTCGTTTTAGGTTCATGTGCACACAGATTAAGGAAACATTTAATTTTACATGTTTTCAAAATAAAAACACTATTACCAATACATCTAACCATATATCAACCAATAGAAAAATAGAATAAATAAAAATATCAATAAATTTTGCATTGAAAACCGAAAGCGACACTTATTTTGAAACAAAAATTTTACTCCAAAACAACATATAATTTGAAACGGAGGGAGTATGTATGATAAATTTTGATTTTGTTTTTCTTTTTCAAAAGAATTTGATTTGTATTAATGAGTGGTCGTCGAGCATGTCTTAATTGGAGAGTGACTGGCAAGAGATATTTAGTAAAGATTTTTTCTAAACTAAATCCGAAAATATTGGAATGGTATATACAAAACGAAGATACTATCTACAAATAAACTTATATATAATTATCATCATATGAAGTTTTGGATTGAGAGCATTTTTATAGGCTTTATGGTATTTGTTAAGAAATAAGCAATTAGACGGGCCACGTGACTCCATACGTTGCTCTCGGTCCGCCCCTGAGTACAAGCATGTGCAGTATATAACAGGTCGTAACTCATAGCAAGCCCGATAATGTCAGTGTTGGGATTGTATTGAGTCTATGTCTAACTTTTTATTATCCGATTAGTACGGTATTGTTCACTTTGGACTTAAAAAACTGATTCGTATAGATTTACTTTTGGGCTCATTCCTAAAAAACTTCATACTAATTATAGTTGGACATCTCTTTATATAATAAACATTTTTTGTCTAAATTTCCGAATGTGAAACTTTATTTAATATCTCATATTTTTCTCTTTAAACTAAAGACATCATTCATTTTGTGTCTCATAACTAGCTTCCAAGATCCTCTAACTTGATCTCTACCAAATACCTCATATTTATTTCTCGAAGAGTTTCATTCATATCTCGAACGGTATTTTGGTCTTCTTGCAGATTTCTCGTTAACCGTTCTGATATCAGTTGTTAAGATTGTAGTGAATCCATATTTAACTATTTATTATCCGATTAGTACAATATTATCCATTTTAAACTAAAAAACTGATCCACATGAATATACTTTTGAGTTTTTTTCTCTAAAATCTCGTACTAGTTACAGCGGCACTTAACTCGGACAGAGCTGACCCCTATAAAAATTTAGTTGATGATATACTTGCTTGAAAATTTTAATATTGACCCCACTGAAATATTTATGTTGACCCCCATAAATTTGAACCGAACATAAACACACGTAAACACATTACGTGTACATTTAAATTAACCCAAATCCACTAAGCAAATCAGCCATTTAGATTACATAGAGTACATAATAAAAAGCATATCATAATAAAAATTATATCACGTCTAGTATATCGCTTGTACAAATCACATATCAGATAGAAAGTTTAACAAGATGCTGACTTTTTAGAATGTAATGTTCTCTCTTGTAAAACTTGAAATAAATTTATAGCTTTTTAATGTTTTTCAAGTATACTAAAACATTTATTACCTTTTTGTGTCACAACTAGAAACTATTACTTCATTTTATCTACACTATTCTAAGTAAAATGGGCAAGATAATAACTTATAGTGAAGTCACTACACAATACATGCGTGCAACTAATTTAAAATAAATTAGAATTATAATATTTTAGCTATATTATTTTAAAATCTGTCTCACGAATTATTTAAAAGGGTTTAATTATTTTTAATTGTGTATATATATCTTATTGAATATCTACATCTATAATAATTTTGTAGTATTAATTTATATTTTTAGTATTTTATATAGTTTTTTTGAACATAATATTTATATATAGTTGACCCCAGTAAAAAATTATTTTGGCTCCGGCACTGGTTGTGAGCATGCATGAGGGATAGTTTTTCTATGTCGAGAGAACTAGAAAACAAAATGACGGGGTTGATATTTAGGCTTTAATATAGCCTTTTGTAAGAGCATGAATTTAAACTTGCGCTGGTGAATATGTCGATACAAGAGGACGGTCCTTATCTCCGAAAAACCTTCCCCAACAAAATTTATCTGTCTTTACAGAACAAAGTAAATTTCAATGACTAATATTGTTTCACTTTGATAAATTAGATCAACTGCAAAATAGACATTCAAGTATCCAACATCCTAAATTCACAAAGATATACTGTTTAAGTTCCTACATTTTAGTATGAATGTATACTGAAAATTGCCTTTGTCCATTTTCAGTATTCACTAATTTTGTTGTCATCTACAGATTCATGTTTGAATACTACAAATTCATGTTTTGGGTTGCTATTCTCAACATCTTAGAAAGTTACTGTTCTTTGACATTTGAGTTTGATATATATGTTAAGTGAAACCGATAATAAGCACAAGGAGCTATCCGCACATTATATATAAATATAAATATATATATATATATATTTCGTTTTGGACCTTATCAAGTTATAATTCTTTTTTTTAAGTTTACAGAGTGTAAGAATTTTGGGTATAGTCAAGTTTAGCATTTTTTGAGAAGTTTACAGTGTAAGATCTAGGCAAAAATTATAGAAGTATTAAACAAGGATTCAAAATCATGAAAAAGAGGTAAATTGCAATATGGAAACAGATAAACGAAAAAAAGTTACGTTATAAATAAATATGGATCTTCGCATATTACCGAAACAATTATACATAAACCCTAATTACATACAAGCAAGATAACCAATTAAAAACCACAGTATACACTATTTAAGAATCAAAGACGAATGCTTGTCACTGCAAAAAAAAAAAAATTAAAATCAACACTCAAACACTGAAATTCATTAGTGAAAGAAGATGTAGAGCTCCCTTCAATCCAAAGAAGAGTAAAAGCAATGAAGGGCAAGTTAAAGCTCCTGAGATATGCAAGCCATATAACCAAATCCTTTTTATCTTTTAGGATTAGGGCTTATGGGATCCATAGCTTAGCAGCTTTTCTTTACCCCGCTAAACTCTCGTTTGAACTATAAGGAGCCCTACTTCTTTGTTTCTCGAGAAAATCATTTTGGAAGGCCAAGATCTATCGAGAAGCAAATATTCTTGTCATCTCAAGAACCATATAATAAATAGATCTGAACTAAGAAAACTATATACACTCAATTAACCCGTAAATAACAAGATCTAAACAATCAAAAGTCTCCGTTAGAGACAATAGAAAAGAATCCTATAAATCAAAGATGATGAACCTTAACCAACTCTAATCAGATTTAGAGAGAGGCCGAGGAAGAGAAGACAAGTCAAGTCAAGTCTTGAGCTAAGCGTTGGAGAGAGTGTTGTAATTATAGTAATTTTAGATATTCGTTACACAAGAAAAAATTATAAATAAAATGAAAATAATAAACAGGTGGGAGCATCTGAAAAGACATGGGAAGGGTCTGACATTGTTTAGTGTTAGATCCCCTACGCGTCACATGCGTCCCTCTTGGCTTTTGTGCTTCTCTCTTCTTTCAAGATTTATCATTTTACCATAAAATTATTGTTCTTTCCAACCACTAGTCCACTACATTTTCAAGACCTAACTTTCAAATTCTATTAGGCCAACCAAATTTGCTTTAAAATTGTACAAAGGTGTTTTCGTTGTCTAAACGTAATCGTTAACCCTAATACACTTCCAAGTTAAAAACACGAGATACTGAAACAGTTTGATGTGCGGTCAAGATCATGTCAGACGATGTGGGCGCGAAAACAGGAGAGTATTACCCTACATGAGAATCTATGGCTAGATTTATTACAAGGACCTTGTCGTATTATTACCTCACAAGTCTCAAGTAGTCTGGTCTCTATCACAGTTCATGCCGACGTTTTAACTTATTTTGACTTTTTACCCACCGTGTAAATAGATTTTAAGTTTGGTAAAATGTTGTCATATTAGTACAAGGAAAACACTTACAAACAAATACATGACCGTCCGGGCTAGGTATGTGCGTTTTGGATATCCGTTCAATTTTAGATCGGATATTTTAAATTTTCTGATATTTCGATATAGGGATATAGAACCTATTGGAGTATTTCTATACTTTAGATCGGATTCAAGTATTTTTAGTTTGAGTTTAGTTATTTCGGATCAGATTCATATGTTTAGATTTTGAAAGAACAAATTAAATTTTTTTATTTTTTAAGTTTCTTGTATTTAAAAATATAAGTTTCACCTAACTATATTTTTATCTTTTAATAGATTAAATTATTAATAGATTTAAAAATACTATTTCAAAAAATATATTAATTTGGTTATTGTTTTAAAATTTTGGATGTAACTTTTATTAATACATGAAATAAAGAGCTTAACATAACATGTATTTTAAATGAATATCAAATTATTTTGTATGTGATTATATGTATATTATATGATCTTAAAGTATGTGCAACATTAATATAAATATTTTAACTAAACTGATAGATATAAATTTTAAATTTTAAGTTTAATATATACATATTCGGTTATCTCCGGATATCTGTTCGGGTTTAGATATTATCCATTCGGATTCAAATATTCAATCTCTCTTAAATTAATATACATTTGGGTATTTTGCTATTTCGATTCAAATTTTAGTATGAATTTTTAGATTAAGTTTGGATATAAATTCATGTATCGGGTAAAATGCCGATGCTTAATCAGGACTATTCCAACATTAACAGCTGCCCCAAGAGAGATCAAAATCAAATAAAAATTATCTACAATAAGACCATCTCTGATATATTCATGATTCCTCTATTTTTGAACATAAACTATTTTCTAATGTATTATTTATTTTTTATCTAAAAATAAATATTTTTAAAAGATTCTTTTTATTTTACAGTTATCACTTCTAATTTACAAATGTTGAAAATTAACTCATTCGTTATAAATTTTAAATTTTTTATAAAATTACAATATTATGTAAATGAATATTTTATTACAAAAAGACATTAGACAAAAATAATAAAATAAAATAGATAAAATTATGTTTTGAAATAGATAAAGAAAAATAACAAAATTTTATTTTTTGTGACTTAAATTTCATAAAAAATCCAAATGTTCGTGAATATTTTCAAGCAGAGAAAGCATGATTTTTACAAAAATGCAGCCACCAGTAACAAAATCAACAAGCTCCTCCTCCATCGATTTTGTTTAGACAATATTTTAACAATTTTTATAGATCCGAAAGTAATTTACTAGAGTATTAAGTTGTTTCAATATATTGTATTAATTAATATTTAAGTTCAACTTAATATGTTATTAATATGTAAAATTTGTGTTAACCTTTTAATTATTAAATTATAATTAATAATTTTTGTTATATAAAAATTTAAATATCATTGGGTAAACAAAAAGTATAAATTTCAAATAAAATAATAATATTATTATTTATTTTATTTATAATTATAAAAATTAAGAATTATTATGTAAAAACAATGTTTTATATGTAAAATTTTGTATTTCTTCATGTTTAATTATAATCACAAAAAATTAAAAAACTATTTTGTAAAAAAATATGCTATTATTATAGAAGAATACTATTTTTTCTCCTAAATATAGAGGAAAAAATAGCAACTTTTATTTTAGGAGAAGAAATAGAAGTGAACTAGAGTATTTTTCTTTTATAGAGTATAGAGTCAAATATAGATGTGGGTCAGAGTCTTGGAGATACTCTAATGAAAACTATTGTAGTTTAGTGTGCAAGAAAATTCTTTTAGCTATATAACCCTTTAGTAACTAACAAATGTTTTCATATTTTGTTTAGTTTCTTTTTAAAATCTATGTTTTTGTTGTAGTCTCATATGTTATTTAAGTCGCTAAGCTATTAACGGGGTTAGATTTCAAAGTTGGATTATATAGGATCTCGTTATATGAAACAAATTATAAGAAATGTCTTTAGTGTTTACTATTTATAAAAAGAATGCCCTAGGCCAATGTTTCTTATTTTCCTCAAGTAAGCACGGCACTGATGACCATACAAATTCCAAAAATTATTTTATGTTTCTGGTTAAAATACAAAAAAAAAAACTCAAATGTTAAGCACATAAACAGTTTCATTTTACTTTTTTGGATAGCTCAGGCTAGTTTTTTTTTTTTTTTTGTAAGCTACTCGGGCTAATTATTTTATCGTTCAAATATGGTCCCAGATGATGTTTGGGCTGCTCTTATAAGAAAAGCGATAGTTGGGCTGTATCTTTGTTTAATAATGGGCCTACAAACCTTTTGGTCGTATAACTTCAAAGGAATTGCTATTTGGGTCTTAGAGCATGATTAAAAGGGGTTCTTAGAGGGGTTCTTATGGGGATGGGTCTCATGAATAGTGTAAGAACCAGTTCTTAAAACTCTTAAATAAGAACCGGTTCTTAAGAGTTTTTTGCACTGTTTGCGGGTCCCACTGACACGTGGCGACCCGCGATTGATTCGTTTTAAAAAAAAAAAAAAACTAGAACCCCATTTGGGGTTGTAGGGTTAATCATGCTCTTATTGACTTACCCCTGATTAATAGCATATATGGACTGTCTCATAAAGAACTCTAGAAGAATCAAAATACTCATTATTCATTTATCAACGTTAAAAGATATGCTCATTTGCAATGCGCCAATGCCCAATGTCTTTCTTCATTTTGGAATTGATTGTTCGACATTATCATCTTGGCCATCTGAAGATCCAACTCTTTTTGTAGCTTTCTTTGCCTATTCATATTAAAACAAGATCAAGCAGAATCACATCAGGCGCAGTTTCAAATCACTTATATCTATATCTATATATATAAAGAACAACTTAACTCACTCCTTAGAGAGACACGTCATCAAATGGTTTATTCTCGCAGTGACACGTGTCTTAGTTAATAGATTTGTTGCGTTTTATTAAGCCAGCCGTGCAATCGTTTGGGTTTTTTTAATGGGCTTTCTGTTTATTTCATTCCTCTGTGCAGTTGGGTTGGTCTTTTAGACATATCCGATCCTTTGTTATTACGCATAGATGAAGTGTGGCGTTTTAATTAGGGTTGACCCCATCTTCTTCGCCTCTCCAGAAACGACGTTTTTTACGTGTTCTCGATCGCTCTTTCATCTTCTTCCTCAGATGCCAAAACGAAACCAGTAACCGAAAATCATCTTAAAATCCTCCATTAATCTCTCACACACTATCTCTATTCAATGCGATTTCTGCTTTTGTAAGGCGGTGGAGGTTCATCTATAAAAAGGTACAATTTTCCTACTTTGAGGAATCATCCTCTCATTCTTCTAATCTAACCAGTAAACTAAATCTGTAATATATGTCTAACGTTTTGGTCTTCCTCTCCGATTTGCAGACGGGACGCTCCTCCTCTTCTGTTGAAGTCTGGTTGCTCCGTTTCTAGGGGGCCAGGAATGTCCGATCGTGGTGGAGAGTCCGACAGTTCTGCCACCGTGAATGTACACAGCTTGCGACCACAAGCCTCATCTGAAAGCGGGTTTGGTTTATTCCCTAACCGGGTTTGATGTCACTCAATGTAACGAAAAATTATCAACTGTCAAACTCTTCACTGCTAATCCGTTTTAGCGACTCAACCTCTTTCAAAGAGGTAACCGAACTGGCCGTTCCGATACTTACTGAATCTTTCCGGTTCCGTAATCACAGTGAAATGATCGGTCTCAGGTGATGCTTCTCTTATCTGTTCGTCAAACTACCGGATAAACGTATATGTAGTTTATCTGCTGAACTTATCTGTAGTTTTTTAAATAATTATTTAATTTAATTTTAGATTATTAGATTGCAGAATATAATGCTGAAACATATTACTATATGCTATAATGAACATTGACTAACAACGATCTATAATATTCTTCTTTGGACAGACCTGATGGGTGAGATAACTGCTGTGAAGAATATTGCCACTGATCCTCCTCAGAATAAGAACCGTGTTATGGCGACCATTAAGATGGACAAGTAAGTTATTTGAACTGATTTATTTGCTCGATAGTTTTAATCTAATAACTACAGTTTGCTCATTATTCTATCTTCGCATGTTATCAGTGACACGTCTGTGACCATGAGACTCTTCGACTCTCAGACTGCTAAGATCCACAATCAGCTAGAACGATGCGCGGTGATCCAAGCGTTGTGGTTGCAACCAGTGTCAACCCCAAGATGGTGGGCGGTAAGCAACCAAACTGAAGCTACGTGGCCAACAGTATAATAATTGCTCAAACATTTACTCCCTATTCATCCTGCAGATCGTCTGTTTTTGAATGCCACTTCTGGCACACACATACTTTGACAAGGAAACAACTACAGGGGAGAGTTTTTTCTACATGTAGCTTATTCCTAATCGTTTGCTTTATACATTCACTAATTCTGTGAGATTGCAAATGTATATTGATAAGTGTAACAACTTTATATTTAATAACGCAGGTTGGTCGCACAAGACACTGGGCTTACACCAGCCGCTCCACTGCTAAGGGGATATGCTAAGGTGGAATCCTTAGGCATAGCCGAGCTCAATAATTTTATCATAACTGCTCCTTTGCAGGTATGGCAACCATATCTGTAGTGTTTGAATGCTGAATGTCTAAGTTTCTTTGTGTCATTATGGTTTTCAAACAATGTAGGAAATTGATTTTATCTGTACCGGATGAGTGACTGAAATAAAGATGGAGAAGGGATGGTGCTATGTTTCTTGCTCAAACTGTGCCAAGAAACTTCAGCGCACTGTCTCAAATAGGGAGGCGACGATGACAATGGAAATGACAACTCCGGTGCCGTCTCAGTGCCTGCTAAGGTGGAAGCTGGTGGTAGTAGCCAGCCGCAAGGAGCATCTGAAAAGGTGAAGAAAGCACGCAAGGCTTAGGTGAAGAGGATTGGAGTTCAAGCCGCAGTTTTTCCCGTTTTCTATAATGCTTAAGTCGTTTCCTTGGTTTTTTTCTTTCCTTTTTGGGTATTGCTCTATGAACAAGTTTGACTTTGCCTCTTTGGTACTTCTATAATATTAGTTTTTAAAAATCTAATTATATTTCATTTCGGAAATGTTTGGTATTACGTGGTTTTTATTCAAGTTAGTAACTCTCCATATTCTATCATGATTGTAAATATGATTATGTTTCACGTAATCAATCATCCGCATATTGTGAGGCCAATTTGACAACAACATATATTAAACATGAGTTGGGTCCATTCATATTCGATATTGCGTTGTATAAGTATTTTATTCAATAGGTGTTTCTGGACTGTATCATAGCGTTGTATTAGCTTGCCGGTAGTGCCACAAGGAAGACGGTCTTCACTCACGGCCAGTTGTACGTTGCCTCTGATTCAGTTGCGAGTGACAACACCAGATGGGCTTAAGATATTAGACGATACCTCTGATTCAGACGGTGCGGATGGAGTAACCAATATAGTCTACAAGTAGATCTTCAAGGGTCTCCGACATACAAAGGTTTGCATTGAACTGGTTTAGTTGGTACGCTATCTCGGATCCGCTATGTTCTCAAAAACTGACTTTAGCACTATCATCGCAGGGAAAGCAGCCAATGTGTTCTTGAACAATTATATGCTTCGGCGAAGATATCATTCACCAGCGTTTTAAGTATAATATTTTGAAACACTCGACTCTCTCTTCTCTTATAGTTTTACATTTGATACTTTGACTGAAACCTTCGTCTTAACGCGTAAACAGTGATCAAAATTTAGGGTTTCATATACATAGTCCGTGACACATATATATTATAGAACCATATGCATACTACAAAGACCCCATAGAGACAGAGCCCGCATAAATAAAAAAAAAATCATCTTTAATTAAATATAGTACAATGTCTAATTGGAATATTCTTTCATGTATATTATACAAAGAAATGTAGATAAAAATTATAACTAACATTTAAGACGATAATATTAACTTTATCCTACGTTTTTATGTATAATTCAAACTACGCTTTAATAGCAAAAAGATAGTTTATTCAAACTTCAAAATTATTGTTCTATACAAATTACAATCCGTGATTTGAATGACTAATCTAAATATAACTAACAAACGACTATAAGGTAAGTTATATATATATGCAGTAAGCATATTTCAACCAAATTTTTTTAGCAAACCTATTAAGATAATAGTAATGATTTTTTTAAAAATAAATTAAATTAGTAGCCCATAACTTTTAGCTAACTAAATCTCTTTATTCCTATTTTTTCCTTTTTTACTTATTATTAAATTTATTAGTACTATTAACTACATAATATATAAACAAATATAACCAAAATATCAAAAAATCCAGAAATAACAACAAAAATTGAAAATATCAATTTCTAACATTCACTAAAAGAATTATAACAATTTAACACTAAGAATTTTTACAATTCAGGATTATAAAACCAACAATACTAAGAACTCGGTCATCATTAGTTATATAATTCAAATTTAGTGTACGCAATAAACATACTTACACCCAACTTAACATTAAAAAAAAAACTAACACAAAATTATTAATTTTTGTTAAAAATCAATCCATCAAATCCCGCGCGAAGCGCGGACCTCCCCTAGAAACATCAAAAAAAGTACTAAGTGATTACAGTATTACTCTAGAAGAAATGTATCTGGCCAACATGGCCAGGCTCAAACCCCCAAAAAGCTGCATTCGCAAGAAGAAACATATGTGCAACAAATGTTACTATTTTTTTAGGGTTTAGATGTTTATGGATTATAATGCTTATAGATAGCAAATTATTTTATTATTGGCCTTATATTTATGAGAACTAATAAAAGTTTCATTTCCTGTTTGGCAAACAATTCGTCAAAATAAAGTAATAAAATAAGAACAAAAAGGAATATAAGTTATTTCGTTTTACCATTATCAAGTATTGCTTGCTTATAAATACATTTATTATTTGTGTTCAAGGTTGCATAATTACAAATATCAATCTAACAAATACTTATCAAATAAAAAAACACTCAAACTATATATCATACTCACATACATGCCTCACTATATCAACTATAAAAATATATAAAAAACAAAAAAAAATAGTTAATAATTAATAATATCCTATATTCCTTACAATAACAGACAAAAAAATAATTAGAATAAAACACCAATGTGTATTATATGAAAATTTCAGCTCATGAAATTATTTTTTAACTAACAACCCGCCCGTAGGGCGGGCCGACCCTAGTATATATATATATATATATATATGCCTTTAAGAACCGTACGCTGTTGATATATTCAAGATGAAAAAACTTCTAAAATCTTTATTTTCTTAACCAAACAGAATCTAATGGGTTAAGAAGTTAATTAAGTTTTAACATTAGTAGAACCCAAAAAGAGAAAAGAAGAAGAGGACGAAGCGGCGAACAGAGACCAAACCCTAACTATCCGTTTAGCCTCGACGGCTCCGCCGCCGCGGGACGTCGTCTTTCTCTCCGGAAACAGAGATATCTTCTCCAAAGCTTGTTGTGTCTAACTGATTATCAATCTCGCGTCTCACCATGGAACCGTCATCAATTTCATCTGGAATCAAATCAGGAACCGTTGAATCAATTTCTACTGTCGAGGAACCAGGAGCTACCGGAAGTGTCGTCGAGCACACAGACCCGAAAACTCCAACAGTTGCCTCTAACTCTCAAGACCCGAAACCCTTCGTCCCTTCACTCGGAGCTTGGTCAAAACCCCCTAAGCTTGTTCCTGACGTGGTCTCAAGCGGATTCCCTCTGTCAGTGGTGGTTCATGTAGACAAGGTTAACACCAAATCGGTTTCAGGAAAGCCACCGCCTGAGGTTAAGGCTGATGGGACTTTGAGGTTCCCTTGGGCTGCAAAGATGGACCCTTCCATCCGCAATCTCTACAGAACTACAACTCCGTCCTTCATGGAAGACGGAACTCCGAAAGTCATTATTCCCGATCACGTCCTGATGAAGGGGCTTGAGAATCAAAAGGAGTATATCATAGGGCAGTTCTGCCGGTGCAATGCGCCTTCAGGAGGTCTCGTTCATGCTGTGACAAATCGAATATGGGGTAGGAAGTGTAAAATAATCACCCGTAAACTTGGTGAGACTTCTTATCTCTTCCATATTCCTGATAAGTTTACTAGGGATTGGGTATTGCAACGTGGGTTGTGGCATGTAGACGACTGTATTATGTTTGTTGCACCATGGACTCCGGCTGCTACTTTAGCCTTACCGGAGATCACAACAGTTCCGGTTTGGGTCACCTTAAAGAGCATTCCCAGTCGTCTTTACTCAATTGAAGCGATTAGTTGGATAGCTTCTGGATTAGGTGAACCTATGGTCACTAATAAACCATGGCTTGATCCTACTCAAGTGGGTGAATCAAAGCTATTGGTGGAAGTTGAGATAGAAAAGGGCTTTCCAGAAAGGATTGCAGCAGCAGATAAGCAAGGTAATGTATCTATAGTGGATGTTGAGTACTCTTGGCGTCCAACCAAGTGCAAGAAATGTGGACATATAGGTCATAAGGAATCTAGATGTCTCCTTCGCTCTGATCAAACCATTCTACCTGCTAAATCAGTTTCAAATTCTGGTTTAATCTATGTTGCTCAACCTACTTCAGACTCAACTAATGTTTCAGTTCCGGTTACACCAGCTATTATCATTGATGCTGCTGTTACTAATTCAGTCCCTGAAGCTGTTCAGCAGTGTAACAATGATGATGCAAATGTGGTTGGTTCTGTTGCTTCACAAGAAGCTCCTTTAGATTATGACTCTCTTGCGGGACCTAATGTGGCAACTTTACCTGCCCAAGCTTCACACATTGAGGTATCTCCTCAAAACTTTCATCTTGAAGGTATTAAAGAATCAAATTTGGTTGATCAAAGTACTATGG